>JBBGZY010001290.1:0-215000 GCA_037952925.1 Lithobates clamitans
AATGCTACGGCCACATTCAAGTGAATAGCACATCTCTGCTAGACATGTGGAATTTGTTTCGTTCCAAATTAGTTTTTGACAAATTAGTTAATTCGGAAATATTTGAATTAATGAAAACCTGTTTAACAAATTTTTCCAAAAACGAATATTCGGAAATTCGGAAATCGGAAATTCGAAAATTCGGAAATTCAGAAATTTGGAAATTCGAAAATCCTAAATGATAACTAACAAATAATAACTATCGCTAACTATTAAATTATAGGTATTGGAATTTCCTTTTTAAATTTGGCTGTTAGTGAACGTAAGGAACACAAATTTATCTGAAGGTACCAATTATTATTATTTCTATTGTTTATTATTATACACGATTTATATAGCGCCAACAGTTTACTCAGCGCTTTACAATGTAGAGGGGGGACAGCACAATTACAGTACAGTTCGATACAGAAGGGACAGGAGGGCCCGGCTCGTAGAGCTTACATTCTAAAGGGAGGGGGTGGTGGTACAAAAAGTAATAGATGTGGGGAATGATTTGATGGGGGTGGCTTGGGGACAGTTGTTAGGTGGGTGTGGGAGAGGCTTCCCTGAATAAATGAGTTTTCAGGGATCTCCTAAAGGTGGATGGGTTAGGGGCTGATCGGACATACTGGGGCAGGGAGTTCCAGAGGATGGGAGAGGCTCTGGAGAAGTCCTGAAGACGAGCGTGGGATTAGGTAACAAGGGAGCTAGAGAGCAAGAGGTCCTGGGAGGAGCGGAGGAGACGATTTGGCCGATATCTGCAGATAAGGTTGGTCATGCTGGGGGCAATGTTGTGGATGGCCTTGTATGTTGCGGTTAGCATTTTGAATTTTATATGGTGGGGTAGGGGAAGCCAGTGAAGGGATTGGCAGAGAGGGGCAGCAGTCACGGATCGGTTAGTGAGGTGTATTAGTCTAGCAGCAGCATTCATAATAGACTGAAGGGGGGATAGCCTGCGTAAGGGTAGGTCATTAAGGATAGAGTTGCCATAGTCAAGGCGGGGAATAATCAAGGAGTGAATAAGTTGCCTTGTGGTGTCATTAGTCAGGAAAGGTTGAATTCTGGAGATGTTGCGGAAGTTAAGGATTTAGCCAGTGATTGCATGTGGGGGCTGAAGGAGAGGTCAGCGTCAAGGATTACACCCAGCACCCTGGCATGTGTGTAGGGACCAATGGTTGTGCTGTTGATCTTAATGGTAAAGTCATGGGGGGGGGACCGGGATGGAGGAAATATAACAAGCTCAGTTTTAGAAAGATTGAGTTTGAGAAAGTGGCGTGACATCCATACTGATATGTCATTCAGTAAGTTTGAGATCTGTGAGGAGATCGAGGGGGTAAGTTGAGGAGTGGAGAGATAGATTAGGGTGTCATCGGCGTAGAGGTGGTATTGGAAGCCATGGAAGGTTATCAACTGGCCCAGGGAAGAGGTATAGAGCGAGAAAAGGAGGGGCCCAAGAACGGAGCCTTGGGGTACCCCAACAGAAAGAGGAAAAGGAGTGGAGGAGATGAAGTTGTAAGTGACACTGAAAGTACACTGAGATAGGTAGGAGGAGAACCAGGATAAAGCAGAATCACGGAGGCCAAGGGAGCGAAGCGTGCGGAGTAGGGGGGCAGGTGGTCAACTGTGTCAAAGGCATCAGAGAGGTCTAAAAGTATGAGTATGGAGTAATGGCCATTGGTTTTAGCAGTTAGTAGGTCATTGGTGAGTTTTAGTAGGGCAGTTTCAGTGGAATATTGTGGACGGAAGCTGGACTGTAGGGAGTCGAAAAAGTTGTTGTCCATCAGGTAGCGACTCATTCGGTCATGGACAAGGCATTTGATGAGCTTGGAGGCAAATGGGAGCAGGGAGATGGGTCTTAAGTTATTCAAACAGGTGGGGTCAAGTGAGGGTTTTTTAAGTATGGGGGTAACCAGTGCATGTTTGAAAGGGGAAGGAAAGGTGCCAGAGGAGAGGGAGAGGTTGAAGATGTGGGATAGGGAGTTTAGGATAGAGCGGGAAGGTGGTCGCAGTAATTGTGAGGGGACAGGTGGTGAGGTGGGCCATGGAGAGGAGTTTATCAACTTCATCGGTAATAACTGGGCAGAAGGAGGAGAGTATTGAGAGTGGTGTTGGACCAGATGTGTTGGGTAGGGGAGGAAGTTGAATGCTGGATATCTCCTTGCAAATTGTGTCGATTTTGCTTTTGAAATGGTTGGCAATCTGTTGAGCTGGTGGGTGGGGGCAGTGGGGAGTGAAGTAAGGAATTAAGGGTAGAAAAGAGTTGACGAGGTTCGGATGAGAGGGTTTTGATGAGAGTGTTGTAGTAGGTTTGTTTAGCAGTGTGGAGGCAGGAGTTGTATTTGAGAAGGACAGATTTGTAGAGGGTAAAGTCTTGCAGGGATTTAGATTTACGCCATGCTCGCTCAAGAGCACGGCGGCATCTCCTGAGACTTCTGGTGTCGTCTGTTTGCCAGGGTTGTGGCAGATGGGGCCTGGTTCTGCGTGTAGAAAGAGAAGCAAGTACATCTAGGGGGGGGTGACAGCGTGTTGTTGTAGATGAAAGTGGTTAGGTCTGGGTAGGACAGGGGTGCGATTTTGTCGTAAAGGCCATCAGTAGCAGAATGAAGAAGGGATAGGTTGAGGTTGCAAAGGTTTCAATATTTTATTACATCTTTTCATGCGACAACACTGAAGAAATGACACTTTGCTACAATGTAAAGTAGTGAGTGTTCAGCTTGTATACAGTAACAGTGTAAATTTGCTGTCTCCTCAAAATAACTCAACACAGCCATAAATGTCTAAACCGCTGGCAACAAAAATGAGTACACCCCTAAGTGAAAATGTCCAAATTGGGCCCAATTAGCCATTTTTCCTCCCCGGTGTCATGTGACTCATTAGTGTTACAAGGTCTCAGGTGTGAATGGGGAGCAGGTGTGTTAAATTTGGTGTTATTGCTCTCACTCTCTCATACTGGTCACTGGAAGTTCAACATGGCACCTCATGGCAAAGAACTTTCTGAGGAGCTGAAAAAAAGAATTGTTGCTCTACACAAAGATGGCCAAGGCTATAAGAAGAATGCCAAGATGCTGAAACTGAGCTGCAGCACGGTGGCAAAGACCATACAGCGGTTTAATAGGACAGGTTCCACTCAGAACAGGCCTCGCCATGGTCGACCAAAGAAGTTGAGTGCACGTGCTCAGCATCATATCCAGAGGTTGTCTTTGGGAAATAGACATATGAATGCTGCTGGCTTTGCTGCAGAGGTTGAAGGGGTGGGGGGTCAGCCCGTCAGTGCTCAGACCATACGCCGCACACTGCATCAAATTGGTCTGCATGGCTGTTGTCCCAGAAGGAAGCCTCTTCTAAAGATGATGCACAAGAAAGCCCGCAAACAGTTTGTTGAAGACAAGCAGTCTAAGGACATGGATTACTGGAACCATGTCCTGTGATCTGATGAGACCAAGATAAACTTATTTGGTTCAGATGGTGTCAAGCGTGTGTGGTGGCAACCAGGTGAGGAGTACAAAGACAAGTGTGTCTTGCCTACAGTCAAGCATGGTGGTGGGAGTGTCATGGTCTGGAGCTGCATGAGTGCTGCCGGCACTGGGGAGCTACAGTTCATTGAGGGAACCATGAATGACAACATGTACTGTGACATACTGAAGCAGAGCATGACCCCCTTCAGAGACTGGGCCGCAGGGTAGTATTCCAACATGATAATGACCCAAAACACACGTCCAAGATGACCACTGCCTTGCTAAAGAATCTGAGGGTAAAGGCGATGGACTGGCCAAGCATGTCTCCAGACCTAAACCCTATTGAGCATCTGTGGGACATCCTCAAACCGAAGGTGGAGGAGCGCAAGGTCTCTAACATCCACCAGCTCCGTGATGTCATCATGGTAGAGTGGAAGAGAACTCCAGTGCCAACCTGTGAAGCTTTGGTGAACTCCATGCCCAAGAGGGTTAAGGCAGTGCTGGAAAATAATGGTGGCCACACAAAATTTTGACACTTTGGGCCCAATTTGGACATTTTCACTTAGGGGTGTACTCACTTTTGTTTAGACATTAATGGCTGTGTGTTGAGTTATTTTAAGGGGACAGCAAATTTACACTGTTATGCAAGCTGTACACTCACTACTTTACATTGTAGCAAAGTGTCATTTCTTTAGTGTTGTCACATGAAAAGATACGGTAGAATAAAATATTTACACAAATGTGAGGGGCGTACTCACTTTTGTGAGATACTGTATGTTTGTGCAGGTGCAGCAGCCTATTCAAATAAAGGGGGTGTTGTGCCCATGCAAACGTGAGCAGCACCAATCACATAGGTGTGAACCTAGCCTAAAATAATGTTTTAATTAATGTAAATGAATAAAATAAATAATGTGCAAAAACAAAACAAATCTGGACAGTGAAAGGGTTAATTCTTTTTTTTATTAAATTTTTTATTTATTTTTAGGAATACTAAGTACTAGGATCCCTCTATTTGAAGTCTTACAAAGGATGCGTGACAGAAAAAAAAAACACCCTTTAGCGCAAAAACATATTTTAAAAGCGCAACATGTTAGGTATCTATTTACTCGGGATCTTTTATATTTTACAAAAAAATTGGGTATTATCCTGAGTTTATGTGCACTAATATTCATTAACCACTTCCTATTCTGGCACTCCTCTCCTACATGTAAAAATCATACTCTTTTTTGCTAGAAAATTACTCAGAACCCCCAAACATTATATATATTTTTAGCAGATACCCTAGGGAATAAAATGGCGGTCATTGCAACTTTTTATCTCGCACGGTATTTGCGCAACAATTTTTCAAACGTGTTTTTTTGGGGAAAAAAACGGTTTCATGATTTAAAAAATAACGAAACAGTAAAGTTAGCCCAATCTTTTTATGTAATATGAAAGATGATGTTACGCCGAGTAAATAGATACCCAACATGTCACGCTTTAAAATTGCGCACACTCATGGAATGACGCCAAGCTTCAGCACTTAAAAATTTAAGTGCTGAAGTTTGTAAAAATTTTTTTTACAGGTTACATGTTTAGAGTTACAGAGGAGGTCTGGTGCTAGAATTTTTGTTCGCGCTCTAACGCATGTGGCAATACCTCACATGTGTGGTTTGAACTCCGTTTACATATGTGGGCGGGACTAACGTGTGCATTCGCTTCTGAGCGCGAGCTACCGGGGACAGGGGCATTTTAAATATATATATATATATATATATATTTTTTTTTTTTATTTTACTTTATTTTTTATATTTTTACTTTCTTTTACAACATTTTTTTGTAAACATGCCTTGTAATAGGAATCATTTGTGACAGGTCCTCTTTATGGAGAGATGCAGGGTCAATAAGACCCCACATCTCTCCTCAAAGCTGGAAAGCATGAGATCGGAAAATGCTTACCAGCCGCGATCGTGGCTTTGTTTACAACCGCGGCCCGGTTGCGCCCGGGCCTCCGACGGTCATAGAGAAGACCAGTGACCGTATGGTCACCGGTCATCTCTATGCTTGTCATCCGGCAGCGGCCGATTCTTTCTCCGGGTCCCCGATGGCACGGGAGAGCCCAGAGAAGCACCGGATGGTGCACAGAATCGCCGGCGGAAAACAAGGATATCTGAATGATGCCTGTAGCTGCAGGCATCATTCAGATATTCCCACTGAAAGTCCAGGATGTCATATGACGTCCTTGGGCGGGAAGTGGTTAAAGTGTACTTTAAAAAAAAAAAAAACTGCATTTGATAAACCACTGCGCAAATATCTTGCAACATAAAAAATTGCAACAACAACCATTTTTATTCTCCAGAGCCTCTGCTTAAAATATATTTATATAACATTTGGGGGTTCTAAGTCATTTTCTAGCAAAAAAAAAAAAATGCTGATTTTTACAGGCATGTGAGAAATGTCAGACTTGGCCCGGGGGTCAAGTGGTTAACTTTAACGTATTTTTTTACTTAAAATTCGTGTTTGATAAACTGTTGCGCTAATATTGTGTGACATATAAAAAAAAATTGGAGCTATCCCCATTTTATTGTCCAGGGTGTCTGCTTTGATAAAATATATTCGAAAAAATATACAATATTTTATTATATTTATTAATTATATATACCTTTACATAATAATACATTATTAATATTATTATAATTTATTAATCATATATAATTTAATCTTCAGGTCTAAGGCTACCTTCACATATATGTGTATGCAGGTGCAGCTGCCCATTCAAATGAAGGAGGTGTTATGCCAATGCATACGCGAGCCGCTCCAATCGCACAGGCGTGAACCTAACCTAAAATAATGTTTTAATTCATGTAAATTAATAAAATAAATAATGTGCATAAAATAGACACATCTAGTCCAGACAGTGAAAGCTTTAATTCATATTTTTTTTTCTTTCTTTTTTAGGAATACTCGGTGCTAGGATCCCTTTATTTAAACATCTGTCTTACAAAGGATGCTTGGCAAAAACAGAAGAAAAACACCCTTAAGCACAAAAGCATAAAAATATATTTCCATCAGTTCCGATGACACCGCGTTCGCTGTATTCTCAGCATTTTAGCATGAGAAAAATGAGAAAATGTAAATTCCGGTGACCCCCGTATTCATCACTGGCTAGAAGCTGCCTGCTGGTCTCAAATACAAACCATGGGAGGTTAGCGTGGCTTCCAAACGCTGGGAACGTGTCTTTATTTCTCAGCCGCTCCAAGACTCGCAGGCTCGCCGTCCCGCCTATAGCTTTCATCATCCTTTCTGCTTGCAGGCTGCAGAAAAAAAAAAAGATAATTCATTTAACTATTTATTACCTATTAATCAGTAATACTTTTGGCAGTTGACTCACTTTGCTGGTATACATTTTCCCCCCGAAGGAACTGACAAGTATTAAACGTAGAAAATCAAATGCACAGTTCAGGAACTTTACAAAAAAGTTTTCTCGGGTTGACGGTCCGCTCTTTGTTCTGCGCGTGCCGCCTCATATAAAGATGTTCTACTGCCAGACGTGAGCGTTTTACATTAAGACGCAGGAGCCGCAGGCTGTCACACCAAATACGTTTCCGAGAGAAAAGGACGCATAGAAAAATGTGGCTGAGAAGAACAAATATGTAAAAATGTCCTTTATATCACAGGGTTGGCGAGATAACCCTTTCGCTGCCAGAGTCGTTTTCGTGATTTTTTTTTTTTTTGCAGACTTGTTTAAAAAAATCATTTTAGGCCTGAAGATTACATAAAACCCCTAACCATTAGATTATTTTCTGAAAGCAAACACCCCAGAGAATAAAATAGGGCTTGTTCCAATTTTTTATGTCATATATTTAGCTCCCTCTCGTGTACTATTGTAGGTAAATGTATTTGGACAGTATGTCTCATAGTAACTGTGTGAGTCTGTAATTAGGTCAGGTTACCGCAGGTCAGGCTGGATGGCTCTACAGCGCAGGGCTCTGGTACCTCCCCCTGGATCTACAGTAGAAGCTTGGAGAAGCTTCTGGAAGTTAGTGGGCGGAGGCCAGGAGATCCTGAGCTGCATACTTCAGGGAATCTGGCCAATCCCCAGGCAGAGGGCCTGGCAAGGTGGCGGTATCTAGGGCCCTTCTGTATGAATGGAACCTCTGGATATCCTGGTTCTCTGGGCTACCATCCAAAGGGATTAAGAACAACTGGGGGATGAACAGAGGGCACTTGAGCAGCACTCTAAGAGGTAGAAGCAAACTCTAGAGAAATATAAATAGAAAAGAGAGGTGTGTCTAAGTGCAATAACGCCAGTATTTATTAAACAAATGCGGTTAAAAACATTCACAGAAAAGTAGTGTAAAACTAGCTCATCATCCCACACAGACGTAGTGGTATAGGTCTCCTGTCACGGTTCTCCTGGGTTCTGGAAAGCATCCCCACACCATAATCCACCCTCCATCAAATAATTTGGACCAGTGTAGGCCAGTCAAGTTCCTCCACCCCAAACTCGGTCTTTATGGACCTTGCTTTGTGCAGTGGTCCAAATCATTTGGTGGAGGGGGGATTATGGTGTGGGGTTGGGCTAGGCCCTTGAGTTCCAGTGAAGGGAACTCTTAAAGTGGTTGTATGCCCTTTTTTTATATTTTTACCTACAGGTCAGCTCATAATAAGGCTTACCTGTAAGTAAAATGAATATCTCCTAAACCTGTACGGTTTAGGAAATATTCACTTTGCATGCAGCCGCTGACGTCAGCGGCGCATGTGCTGTGAAGGTCCTGCCGGAAGGAAGTCCCCCCGTGCATACGGGGGAGTGATGACATCGCGGCTCAGGCCACTCACAGCGCCGGAGCCGTGAACCCGGAAGACACACCGAGGGGAAATGTCAGCTCCCTTGGCTGTGACCTGGATCAGCTGCCGACGCCTCGTTCTAGGGTCAGTATTTCATAGTGAGCTAGTATGCGGTGCAGCCGAGATTTCTCGTCCTCTGCTGCCGACATCGCGGGCACCCTGTACAGGTAAGTGTCCATTTATTAAAAGTCAGCAGCTGCAGTATTTGTAGCTGCTGGCTTTTAATAATTTTTTTAAAGGTGGACCTCCTCTTTAAGGCATCAGCATACCAAGACATTTTGGACAAATTCATGCTCCCAACTTTGTGGGAACACTTTGGGGGGATGGCCCCTTCTTGTTCCAACATGACTGCGCACCAGTGCACAAAGCAAGGTTCATAAAAACATGGATGAGCGAGTTTGGGGTGGAGGAACTTGACTGGCCTGCACAGAGTCCTGACCTCAACCCGATAGAACACCTTTGGGATGAATTAGAGCGGAGACTGTGAGCCAGGCCGTCTCGTCCAACATCAGTGCCTGACCTCACAAACGCTCTTCTGGAAGAATGGTCAAACATTCCCATAGACACACTCCTAAAGCTTGTGGACAGCCATCCTAAATGAGTAGAAGCTGTTATAGCTGCAAAGGATGGGCCAACTCAATATTAAACCCTACGGACTAAGACTGGGATGTCATTAAAGTTCATATGTGTGTGTAAAGGCAGGTGTCCCAATACTTTTGACAATATAGTTTATTTTTTTATGTCTATAGGTACTCCAGCATTGGCTGCATGTCTTTTAAGCTGGGTTTACTGATGGTGACTAGGAATGAGCTTGGGTTTTTGGCTCCAGGTTTTGTGGGAACCTATGTTCGGCTTGAAGCTGGAAGTCAGCTGTTAGTGCAGAACCAATGAGCTGCAGATGAGGTATTCCTTTGCCCAACAGGTGTGCATACACAAAGGGGCAGGAATGTCCATTACATCATTGTCCTAGCCAATGCTGGTTGGCCCAGGAATGACAGCTGCTGACCTAATATGGTCACGTGGCCATAGTAGGCCAATGTAATTGACCTAACATAGCCACATGGTCATATTGGTTCAATGTCATTGATCTAATATGGACACATGATCATATTAGGTCAATATCACTTAATTTGGCCACATGGTCATAAAAGGTCAATATCATTGACCTAATATGGCTACATAGTCATACAGGGTCAAGCCATTGACCTAACATGGACACATGGTCATTTCAGGCCAATTTCATTGACCTAATATGACCACCCTGCCATGTTAGGTGAATTACATTGACCCAGTATGACCATGTGGCCATATTAGGTCAATGACATTGACCTTTTATGACCAAGTGGCCAAATTAAGTCAATGACCTCATGAGCATCTTTACTCCTTTATGTACATGCAGCTGTGGAATATCCCAGCTGCAGCTGATTGGCCCAGGAATGAGAGCTGCCTTCCAGGTTCAGCCAAACCCAAGTTCAGAGCGAACCCAAGCTCATCACTATTGGTGACATCAGTGGGCCTCACTCCATAATGTGTATTGAAATGACCACTTATATGTTCTACCTGGAGCCCATTTGAATGAGTGACATCATAGGTGTACAACTGGCCAACAGGGATAAAGTGTTGTTGCCCTATAACAGAAAGGATCTTCATGGCAAGCTCACCAGATGTTGGTGATTTCCAAAAAGTGAAAAAGCATCTAGCATGCATAGCAGGAAGGCAGATATAGTTGTCTTACAGGAAACACATTTCCGATTCGATGCTATCCCCAAAATAGAAAACACGTTCTTCCTACAAAGCTACCACGCACATTCCGCAATATCCAAATCTAAAGGAGTATCAATACTCATATTCAAAAATGTATATTTCTAGGTTTCGGACACCTTAATAGACAACCAAGGCAGATACATTTTTCTCAAAGGCACCATAAGGGACAGAAAAAAGTGAAAAAGCTTTTTGAAATGACATCAACGTGTTAAAGCTCATATATGATTTTATTGATTGGATTTACGAGCTGCTTTTGCAATTTTTCCTCACGTCAGTGCTTGCCAATGGACAAAGATATCTAGAAGCTTTCCCAGATAAAATAAATCCTATAAAAAAAAAATAGTCAAATCCCCCCATGGTTAACATAAACCCGCAGGAAGCAGAAGAATAGTCTTCCCCTTTGGAAATGATCCATGGGTTGAGCCATTGCACCATTCTGAGCTGCCTTCGGGGTAAAAATCGCAGCATTGCGCTAACAGGCGAGATGAATGATTTTCCAGTTTACCGTTACCACGCCGGTTCCTGGAATCCATTTTTTTTTTCTCATATGTCTGACTCGGCAATCATAGCATTTTCTATCTCGGGAAGACTCGCCCCCAGGGTACGATTCTCTCACTCACCTTTGTATTTTTTTTCTTTGCTTTGCAAACACAAGAGTTCGAATGAAATACAACAGATGTGCTTCGGGGAAAAATTACAGACCTGAGAAATAGACGTCTTCTTTCCCACCAGTAGAATCATTTGCCTGGAAGGCGCCCTGCTAGAGCGGCAATACACACTGAAAATGTTGTGCGCTGGTAAAGAAGCAACTTTATATAGAGACAAGTTCTACGTTCTGCCTTCGGGGCAGACAGGGAGGGAGGTCTGAGGAATATTCATAGATGGATATGTACATGTAGAAACCCCATTTGTCCTATTTGCTGTAGCTTATTATGGCTGTCTATGTCCCCACTGGGTAGATTGACCCATTCTACGTATTCTGTCTGACATTCGCCATCTGGACAGTAAGTAGTGGCGGCTGGTGCTCAATATTTTTGGGGGGGGCGCAAAAAATTTTGAAAAAAAATCATCAGTTGCAGCCACTGTGCCCTCAAACGTTGCCGCTGTGCCATCAAACGCTGCCACTGTGCCCTTAAATGCTGCCACTGTGCCATCAATTGCAGCCACTGTGCCAAACGCTACCACTGTGCCATCAAACGCTGCCACTGTGCCCTTAAATGCTGCCACTGTGCCATCAATTGCAGCCACTGTGCCAAACGCTACCACTGTGCCATCAAACACTGCCACTGTGCCATCAAACGCTGCCACTGTGCCCATTAAAGGCTTCCACTGTGCCATCAAATGCTGCCACTGTGCCATCAAACACTGCCACTGTGCCCATTAAATGCTTCCACTGTGCCATCAAACACTGCAACTGTGCCCATTAAACGCTTCCACTGTGCCATCAAACGCTGCCACTGTGCCCATTAAACGCTTCCACTGTGCCATCAAATGCTGCCACTGTGGCCATCAAACACTGCCACTGTGCCATCAAACGCTGCCAGTGTGCCCATCAAATGCTGCCAGTGTGCCCATCAAATGCGGCCAGTGTGCCCATCATATGCTGGCCGTGTGCCCATCAAATGCTGTCAGTGTGCCCATCATATGCTGCCAGTGTGCCCATCAAATGCTGCCAGTGTGCTCTTGAATGCCCCCAGTGTGACCCATGCCCCCTCGCCGTCTGCCCGGCACTTACCCTGCCTTGGTGGGGCAGCGGGTGACGGCGACGAGCAGGGTCCTTCGTGCGTCTCCTGCCGTCCTCATCTCCCATCCTCTCCTCCTGATAGGCGTCCAATAGCGGCACCTGTTGTTTCAGCCAATCAGGTGACAGGGAAAAGACCCGAGCACCTGATTGGCGGAGAGGCGGTTTAGTGTTAGGAAAGCAAATATTCATTTGCTTTTCTAACACAGCTGAGTGACCTGTGAGCGCCCAGCATTGCGCTAAGCAGGTCACCTTTTTTGACGCCTATGTTCTAACCAGGTGCATCAAAAACACCCCCCCACCGCTGTAATTCAGGCGCCCTGCGTCCGAAAATGGGCCGGGTACCTGAATAGGGGGTGGCAGCGGTGGCCATAGAAAGATTCACGCATTGCTTGAATCTATCTATTGGTGATAGAGGGGGTGGCAGGAGAGAGGGGGCGGCGCCCGTGTGCCCTTTACCACTTCAGCCCCGGACGATTTGGCTGGCCAAAGACCAGAGCACTTTTTGCGATTTGGCACTGCGTCGCTTTAACTGACAATTGCACAGTCGTCCGACGTGGTTCCCAAACAAAATTGACGTCCTTTTTTACCCACAAATAGAGCTTTCTTTTGTTGGTATTTGATCACCTCTGTGGTTTTTATTTTTTGCGCTATAAACAAAAAAATAGAAAAATAGAAATAGAAAAATTTGAAAAAAATAG
The DNA here is from genome assembly GCA_037952925.1 of Lithobates clamitans. Taxonomy (NCBI): domain Eukaryota; kingdom Metazoa; phylum Chordata; class Amphibia; order Anura; family Ranidae; genus Lithobates; species Lithobates clamitans. The sequence goes on from JBBGZY010001290.1 coordinate 12,507, forward strand.
CAATATTTTTTACTTTTTGCTATAATAAATATCCCCAAAAAATATATAAAAACACATTTTTTTCCTCAGTTTAGGCCAATACGTATTCTTCTACATATTTTTGGTAAAAAAAAAAAATTAAAATCGCAATTAACGTTTATTGATTGGTTTGTGCAAAAGTTATAGCGTCTACAAAATAGGGGATAGTTTTATGGCATTTTTATTACTATCTTTTTTTACTAGTAATGGCGGCGATCAGCGATTTTTATTGTGACTGCGACATTATAGCGGACACATCGGACACTTTTGGCGCTATTTTGTGACCATTCACATTTATACAGCGATCAGTGCGATTAAAAATGCATTGATTACTGTGTAATTGTGACTGCCAGTGAAGGGGTTAACCACTAGGTGGCGATATAGGGGTTAAGTGTGTCCTAGGGAGTGATTCTAACTGTGAGGGGGGGGAGGGGCTGTGTGTGACACATCACTGATCACCTCTCCCGATTACAGGGAGCGGTGATCAGTGTCACTAGGCAGAATGGGGAAATGTGAGACCCCCTTCCTGACCAGGCCATGTTTTGTGATATGGCACTGCGTTGCTTTAACTGACAATTGCGCGGACATTGTAATAAAACTGATGTCATTTTTTCCCACAAATAGAGCTTTCTTTTGGTGTTATTTCATTACCTCTGCTGTTTTTATTTTTTGCGTTATAAACAAAAAAAGAGCATCAATTTTGAAAGAAAAAACAATATATATATATATATATATATATATATATATATATATATACCGTATATACTCGAGTATAAGTCGTCCCGAGTATAAGTCGAGGCCCCTAATTTACCACAAAAAACTGGGAAAAATTTATTGACCCAAATATAAGACGAGGGTGAGAAATGCAGAGGGTCAACAATGCCCATCTGCAGCTGCATGCCTCCCTGTGTCCTGTGCAGCCTACCTGTACCCTGTGCATGTGTTCTGTGTCCTGTACATGTGTATGTGTCCTGTACATGTGTGTCCTGTACATGTGTGTCCTGTACATGTGTGTCCTGTGTCCTGTACATGTCCTGTGTGCATGTGTCCTGTGTGCATGTGCAGCCTACCTGTGTCCTGTGCAGCCTCCCTGTGGCGATCTCCATCCTCCCTGTGGCGATCTCCATCCTCAAACGGCGGCCGGCGTGTGATGATAGTGTTCGGCGGCCATTCCACAGTTCAAAAGCCGCGCCTCCTCCTCGTCTGTGATAGGCTGACCGCTGACTGCCTATCACGGACATTCTCTCATTCTCATACCACGGACGAGGATGAGAGAATGTCCGTGATAGGCTGTACACTGACAGCTGTTCAGCCTATCACAGACGAGCAGGAGGCGCGGCTTTTGAAAGCTGCAATAGCCGCCGAACACTATCATCACACGCCGGCCGCCGTCTGCCTGCATGACACGCTGATCATGCAGACAGACGGCGGTGACTCGAGTATAAGTCGAAGGGACACTTTCAGCCCAAAAAAAAGGGCTGAAAAATTCGACTTATACTCGAGTATATACGGTATATATATATATTTTTTTTTACAAAACAGAATGTTTCTTTATTGAACCAGAACTAATAGAAAAAGGCATGGTACAGATTGAACAAGTATAGACTAAATCAAAGGACATAGCACAAGCAGACATTTTGGCAGGTGCAAAGTAGGTGCAAAGTACAGATCAAGGAAACCCATAATACCATAGCACCCAACAGTACCTGATTTCAAGGGACTGTCCCTGATTTGGAGCAATGTCCCTCTGTCCCTCATTCCTCCTCATTTGTCCCTCATTTTGGTCTAATCTGTATCTATCAAAAAGTGTTTTCCAGTGCTAAACCCTTCATCTGATTTCTAAATTGCTGCATTTGTAAATTCCAAAAGCCAATATAAAGGAATAGTAGTGGTAAAAAAAAAGCACTTGTGGGTTTAACCAATCGTGTTTTTTTTTTTTGTACAATACTCCTTTAAGGGGGCGTGGCAGGGGGTGTGTCCTATGCCTGCCTGCTTTTGCTGATAGGTGTCCCTCATTCCCATCTCAAAAAGTTGGGAGGTGTGTAATACTGAAGGTAAAACCCAAAAGAGGACACTATGTCTCACCAAGCTTTAGACAGGGCAATAGACAGGTAGAGCCGCCATCACAGTGTCGAAGGCAGGATTCGGGGAGGAAACCTCCTCCTAAGCCAAATAGTGGAAGAGTTTCCCCAAACTCTTCCACTATTTTGCAAAAAAAAATTTTTTTTGGGGTGCGCAGCTGTGTCAACTCATGCATGTGTTTTTCCACTTTGTTGACCTCCTCTTAAGCTGTCCATGGCTGCCATACCTTATCAAACTTCTTGGGGCAGTTCCTACTGATGTAAGTCAATTGATATAGTGGCAAGACGGCATTTATTGATTGAAACCCACAAACCCACAGAGGGAAGGGAACAGGCATTCCATCTTAGAACAATTTCCTGTTTGGCATAGAAGAAAAGATACTCTATCAATAGTTTAGTACGGAGGGGCCTCTGCTCATCGTTCTGGATTCCCAACAGAGCCAATTCCGGGGGGACCGGGAGAGTCAGCTGGAGGCGACCGTTGATAAGCTCCTCCCAGTACCGAACAATCCTCAGGATAGCTCCAGAACATATGAATATACGTTCCCACACTATTCCCACGAAAAAAACAAAAACTAAAAAAAAAAAAGAACATATTTTTAAATTTCTGCTATAAAACACATAATAAAAAGTGTAAAAAATCGAATTTCCTCACCAATTTAGGTCAATATGTATTCTGCTACATATTTTTGGTAAAAAAAAAATCCCAATAAGCGTGAATTGAAAGTCATAGCTTCTACAAACTATGGCATATTTTTATGGAATTCTTATGTTTTTTACTAGTAATGGCGGCGATCAGCAATTTTTAGCGGGACTGTGACTTTGCGGCGGAGAAATCGGACACCTAACTGACACATTTACGGGACCAGTAACACTAATATAGTGATCGGTGCTAAAAAAAATGCACTGTCACTGTACTAATGACACTGGCAGATAAGGGGTTAACATCAGGGGCGATCAAAGGGTTAAGTGTGTCCCTAGGGAGTGCTTTCTAACTGTGAGGGATGTGCTTTGACTGGGGGAAAACAGAGATCCATTTTCCCCTCTGGCAGAGGCCGTTCCACCTCTCCTCAGAACGATCGGTGGGTCCCGGCGGACCCACTGATTGGCTTCCGCTGTGTCCACTCACAGCAGGAGCGGGGCTCCAGTGGTGCCCATGCGCCCAGAGCCGAAGAAAAAAAAATCCTGTACAGGTACGTGATTTTGCACTTAAGGGCCGCCCTGCCGCAGTATATGTACGTAATTGTGTTTTATTAAGATTTTAGGTGAAAGACCAACGCAAAGTGGCACATAATTGTGAAGTGGAAGGAAAATGATAAATGGTTTTCAATTTTTTTTACAAATAAATATCTAAAAAGTGTGGCGTACATTTGTATTCAGCCCCCTTTACTCTGATGCCCCTAACTAAAATCTGGTGGAACCAATTGCCTTCAAAAGTCACCTAATTAGTAAATAGCGTCCACCTGTGTGTAATTTAATCTTAGTATAAATACAGCTGTTCTGTGGAGCCCTCAGAGGTTTTTTAGAGAAGCTTAGTGAAAAAACAGCATCATTAAGGCCAAGGAACACACCAGACAGGTCAGGGATAAAGTTTTGGAAAAGTTTAAAGCAGGGTTAGATTATAAAAAAATATCCCAAGCTTTGAACATCTCACAGAGCTCTGTTCAATCCATCATCCGAAAATGGAAAGAGTATGGCACAACTGCAAACCTACCAAGACATGGCTGTCCACCTAAACTGACAGGCCGGGCAAGGAGAACATTCATCAGAGAAGAGCTAAGAGGCCCATGGTAACTCTGGAGGAGCTGCAGAGATCCACAGCTCAGGTGGGAGAATCTGTCCACAGGACAACTATTAGTCGTGTTCTCCACTAATCTGCCCTTTATGGAAGAGTGACAAGAAGAAAGTCATTGTTGAAAGAAAGCCATAAGAAGTCCTGTTTGCAGTTTGCGAGAAGCCATGTGGGGGACACAGCAAACATGTAGAAGAAGGTCCGCTGGTCAGATGAGACCAAAATTGAATATTTTGGCCTAAAAGCAAAACGCTATGTGTGGCGGAAAACTAACACTGCACATCACCCTGAACACAATATCCCCACTGTGAAACATGGTGGTGGCAGCATCATGTTGTGGGGATCCTTTTCTTCAGCAGGGACAGGGAAGCTGGTCAGAGTTGATGTGAAGATGGATGGAGCCAAATACAGGACAATCTTAGAAGAAAACCTGTTATGCCGCGTACACACAAGCAGATTTTCGGTCGGAAAAATATTGGATGTTTTTTCTGACGGAATTCCGCTCAAGCTTGCCTTGCATACACACGGTCACACAAAAGTTCTCTGAACTTTTGACCGTCAAGAACGCGGTGACTTACAACACTACAACGAGCCGAGAAAATGAAGTTCAATGCTTCCGAGCATGCGTCAAATTGTTTCCGAGCATGCGTGATTTTTTTGCGCATCCGAATTGCATACAGACGCATTTTCGGAGAGGAATTTTTTCCGACCGAAAAATAGAGAACCTGCTCTCAATCTTTTGCTGGCTGCAATTCTGCCAGCAAAAGTCCGATGGAGCGTACACACGGTCGGAATTTCTGACCAAATGTTAACATCTGACTTTTGTTGGCTGAATTTCTGATCGTGTGTACGTACGGGACATTAGAGTCTGCAAAAGACTTGAGACTGGGGCGGAGGTTCACCTTCTAGTAGGACAACGACCCTAAAGATACAGCCAGAGCTACAATAGAATGGTTTATATCAAAGCATATTCATGTGTTATGCCCCGTACACACGGTCGGACTTTGTTCGGACATTCCCACAACAAAATCCTAGGATTTTTTCAGACGGATGTTGGCTCAAACTTGTCTTGCATACACACGGTCACACAAAGTTGTCGGAAAATCCGATCGTTTTAAACGTGGTGACGTAAAACACGTACGTCCAGGGCCGGATTTGTCACAAGGCCACCGAGGCCAGGCCTCGGGGCGGCAGTGGTGTAGGGGCGGCGCCGCTCCTGCAGCGACTAAGCGGCCGCCCCCCCTTTCGTGCTGCCTGTTAAAGTCTGTTATGGGCACCAGTGCCCATAGAAAAGATGGCCGCGCCCGCGAGCCGACCACGCAACTGCGCATGCGCCGTTCCGAAGCCGGCCGGGCTCGGGAAAGCTCGTAAGCGCTCGGCCGGGCGGCGCATGCGCAGTAGCGTGATTGCGCCGTCCGGCGCCATTTTTAAAAAATCGAGAGTAGCTAGCAATGGCAGCGGTGCGGCGGCGGGGGAGAGAGATGACATCTCTCATTGCCCGCACCGCTGTTCCGCCCTCCTCCTCCTTCTGATGGCAGGCAGCATGGCAAGGGACATCCCAATATGGTGGCAGGCAGTGTGGCAAGTGACATCCCCATCTGGTGGCAGGCAGTGTGGCAAGAGACATCCGCATCTGGTGGCAGGCAGTGTGGCAAGAGACATCCCCATCTGGTGGCAGGCAGTGTGGCAAGTGACATCAACATCTGGTGGCAGGCAGTGTGGCAAGTGACATCAACATCTGGTGGCAGGCAGTGTGGCAAGTGACATCCCCATCTGGTGGCAGGCAGCGTGGCAAGTGACATCCCCATCTGGTGGCAGGCAGCGTGGCAAGTGACATCCCCATCTGGTGGCAGGCAGTGTGGCAAGAGACATCCGCATCTGGTGGCAGGCAGTGTGGCAAGAGACATCCCCATCTGGTGGCAGGCAGTGTGGCAAGTGACATCAACATCTGGTGGCAGGCAGTGTGGCAAGTGACATCAACATCTGGTGGCAGGCAGTGTGGCAAGTGACATCCCCATCTGGTGGCAGGCAGCGTGGCAAGTGACATCCCCATCTGGTGGCAGGCAGCGTGGCAAGTGACATCCCCATCTGGTGGCAGGCAGCGTGGCAAGTGACATCCCCATCTGGTGGCAGGCAGCGTGGCAAGTGACATCCCCATCTGGTGGCAGGCAGCGTGGCAAGTGACATCCCCATCTGGTGGCAGGCAGTGTGGCAAGGGGCATCCCCATCTGGTGGCAGGCAGTGTGGCAAGGGGCATCCCCATCTGGTGGCAGGCAGCGTGGCAAGTGACATCCCCATCTGGTGGCAGGCAGCGTGGCAAGTGACATCCCCATCTGGTGGCAGGCAGTGTGGCAAGGGGCATCCCCATCTGGTGGCAGGCAGTGTGGCAAGGGGCATCCCCATCTGGTGGCAGGCAGCGTGGCAAGTGACACCCCCATCTGGTGGCAGGCAGTGTGGCAAGTGACATCCCCATCTGGTGGCAGGCAGTGTGGCAAGGGGCATCCCCATCTGGTGGCAGGCATAGTGGCAAGTGACATCCCCATCTGGTGGCAGGCAGTGTGGCAAGGGGCATCCCCATCTGGTGGCAGGCAGCGTGGCAAGTGACATCCCCATCTGGTGGCAGGCAGCGTGGCAAGTGACATCCCCATCTGGTGGCAGGCAGCGTGGCAAGTGACATCCCCATCTGGTGGCAGGCAGCGTGGCAAGTGACATCCCCATCTGGTGGCAGGCAGCGTGGCAAGTGACATCCCCATCTGGTGGTAGGCAGCGTAGCAAGTGACATCCCCATCTGGTGGCAGGCAGCGTGGCAAGTGACATCCCCATCTGGTGGCAGGCATAGTGGCAAGTGACAAGAGATGGTGGCAAGTGACACGCTCAGGGCTCCCAATGATTCTGCATTATGGTGAGTTGAACTATTTCAGTTTATATTACAATGTAATGATAGAAATAATGTGTTTCAATTATCCTGACACCATAACAACCATGGTGCCGGGGATGATTGAAGCACTAACACCAGCCATTGCCTTGAAAATTTGCCTGCGAAAAATCCTTACCCCTCGTGCGCTTACCCTGAAGTATTTTTAGTCTGAAAATAACTGGCTTTAATTGTACAGTGTTCTCGTGTATGGAGATATGTTTTTAATTGATCTATTGTAGAAGTCATTGATAAAGGATGTGGTGTGTGTGTGTGGGGGGGGGGCAGCATTGAAGGACCCGGCCTTGGGGCGGCAAAGGGAGTAAATCCGGGCCTGCGTACGTCGGGACTATAAACGGGGCAGTGGCCAATAGCTTTCATCTCTTTATTTATTCTGAGCATGCGTGGCACTTTGTCCGTCGGATTTGCGTACACACGATCGGAAATTCCGGCAACGGATTTTGTTGTCGGAAAATTTTATCTCCTGCTCTCCAACTTTGTGTGATGAAAAATCCGATGGAAAATGTCCGATGGAGCCCACACACGGTTGGAATATCCGACAACACGCTCCGATCGGACATTTTCCATCGGAAAATCCGACCGTGTGTACGGGGCATTAGAATGGCCCAGTCAAAGTCCAGACCTAAATCCAATTAAGAATCTGTGGCAAGACTTGAAAATTGCTGATCACAGACGCTCTCCATCCAATCTGACAGAGCTTGAGCTATTTTGCTATTTTGCAAAGAAGAATGGGCAAAAATGTCCCTCTCTAGATGTGCAAAGCTGGTAGAGACATCCCCAAAAAGACTTGCAGCTGTAATTGTAGTGAAAGGTGGTTCTACAAAGTATTGACTCCGGGGGGCTGAATAGAAATGTACCCCACACTTTTCACAGATTTATTTGTAAAAAAATTTGAAAACCATTTATCATTTTCCTTCCACTTCACAATTATGTGTCACTTTGTGTTGGACTATCAGATAAAATCCCAATAAAATACATTTACATTTTTGTTTGTCACATGACAAAATGTGGAAAATTTCAAGAGGTATGAATACTTTTTAAAGGCATTGTACCTAGGAGGGTGCTACAAATTTTTTTTGTGGGATCTTCCACTGCACATCTCCATCCATGAACAACATACGTTTAGAAGTCCATTTGTGAATGGTACATCTGATCCTCCAGACCAGGGGTCTTCAAACTATGGCCCTCCAGTTGTTCAGGAACTACAATTCCCATCATGCCTAGTCATGTCTGTTAATGTCAGAGGTTTACAATGCCTCATGGGACATGAAGTTCCGCAACAGCCGGAGGGCCATAGTTTGGAGATCTCTGCGTCCAGACCCTAAGAACTGACCTCCAGGAGAATGTATGAAGGTGAAGTAAGTGGCTATCTCCCTTCCATAGGTGTGCTATTATTAGTAGAATTTCTCAGAAAGGCTTAGTCCTAGGCTAAGAGAGCTGTCACGCATGATGAGGCTGATGAGAGCACAAAAAGATAACAATGCTGCTTTGATATAAGAAAATACTATATATATATATAAAAAATAAAATAATGGAATGCTGGATTATACCTTCTTCCCACTTGGGCTGAACATCAAATGGGTTTATTAAAGCTCCTTCTCTGACATGATGTTTGGATGTTTCGTAGACATGGTAACAATGGTCCAGCTCTTGGCAGCCTTAAAAGCCTAAGAAGAAAGAGGCTCATAGTTGAGAGAGGCGACTTGATGGACCTAATGCACAGTGAGTGATTTTATTTGTGTTGACTACAGAAACGAAAAAAAATAGAAGAAGAAAAAAAAAAAATAGAATTTCACACACTTCAAAATTTCCATTACCACGTTCTGTTGATTTATTTGGTACATTTTGACCTGGGCAGCTCCATACCTTTTTCTTGTTCAATATCTTTTATTGAAAGTAAGTAATAGCAAACATTACACAAGAATCACAATGGTAAAATAATACAAACAGAATGTATCTCCGTAGATATTAATGGTAAAGATGACAGAGCAGTATGTTGAATGCAATGGTATATAAAAACCGATTGATGACGGTACATCATGAAGAGTAGAAAAGATCGGGAGGATAAGCTCCCCACATTGTGTGATGGCACAAATACCCCCAACATAACGAAAAAGGAAAAGAGTGTGAACAGTGGAGAGGAGAGCTCTATACCCTTTTTTTATCACTCTTGCTAACTGTAATTTTGGGAATCCAAAATAATTTTAATTTTGTATCGTGTATTGAAATTAAGGGGGGAATCTGTTGTAAATCGGTAATTTAGATGATGGCACGCAACTGGAGAATGTCAACTGAAGGACCGATCATTACCTTCCAACTTTTTCTGAAGACCCGGCATAAATTTCTCTTTGGGGCACATGACTAATCAATATACACTCACTGGCTGCTTTATTAGGTCAATCTTGTTAGTACCAGGTTGGACCCTCTTTTTACCTTCAGAATTGCCTTCATTCTTTGTGGCATAGATTCAATAAGGTGTTGGAAACATTCCTCAGAGATTTTGGTCCATATTGACCTGGTAGCATCACGCAGTTGCTGCAGATTTGTCGGCTGCACATCCATGATGTGAATCTCCCCTTCCACCACATCCCAAAGGTGCTCTATTTGATTAAGAACTGGTAAGTGTGGAGGCCATTGGAGTACAGGGACCTCATTGTCCAGTGGTGAGATGATTGGAGCTTTGTGACATGGTGCATTATCCTGCTGGAAGGAGCCATCAGAAGATGGGGAAACTGTAGTCATAAAGGGATGGACATGGTCAGCAACAATACTCAGGTAGGTCGTGGCATTTAAAAAATGCTCAATTGGTACTAAGGGGCTCAAAGTGTGTCAAGAAAATATCCCCCCACACCATTACACCACCACCACCAGCCTGAACCGGTGATACAAAGCAGGATGGATCCATGCTTTCATGTTGTTTACGCCAAAATCTGACCCTACCATCTGAATGTCGTAGCTGAAATCGAGACTCATCAGACCAGGCAATGTTTTTCCAATCTTCTATTGTCCAATTTTGGTGAGCCTGTGCGAAATTGTAGCCTCAGTTTCCTGTTCTTAGCTCACAGGAGTGGCACCCGGTGTGGTCTTCTGCTTCTCTAGCCCATCTGCTCCATGGTTCAATGTGTGGTGCATTCAGAGATGGTATTCTGCAGACCTTGGATGTAACAAGTGGTTATTGGAGTTACTGTTGCCTTTCTATCATCTCCAATCAGTCTGCCCATTCTCCTCTGACATCAACAAGGCATTTTCTTCCACGTAACTGCCGCTCACTGGATATTTTCTCTTATTCGGACCATTCACTGTACACCCGAGAGATGGTTGTGTGTGAAAATACCAGTAGATCAGCAGTTTTTGAAATACTCAGACCAGCCCGTCTGATACCAACAACCATGCCACGTTCAAACTCACTTAAATCCCCTTTCTTCCCCATTTTAATGCTCAGTTTGAACTTCAGCAAGTTGTCTTCACCATGTCATACTTTCTGAATGTTGACACAATGAATGTAATTTCAAGAGACAGACTAACCCTCATTTTTAGCTCATTATTCTTCTTACCTGATGCCAGAATACAGCTTCTCCCTAGGAATGAAAGAGTGTTGTACAATTCTGCTGTTGGTGAAATTCTGTCAAAGTGGAAAAAAAACCTCAATTTCCCTCACTGAGCTGTTTAGTTGAAATTTGCTTGAAAAAAAAAAATAACACCTAAGCTTTTTCATTTTTTAATGTATGTATGGTGGTTAATTTATTTCATTTAGTGTTCTTTGCATATGTGCCCTTTTCCCATTTGTTTCTATTTGTAATTTTATTGCTTTTACAGTTTTTATTTGACTTATTTTTCACTTCTGTGGAAAAAAATTAAAAATAAATTATCGAGGTTAATGAGTGGATATTTTTTGACACAAGAACAGGTCCTAGATCGTTGAAAGGAGCTCCTGTATCCTACAGAAGCCATTCATAGTCCATTGCATCCCTAAAACATGGCTTATTTTTTTACTTATTCACTGACTGCAATAAATTCTCTGTATTTGTGAAATTTTACCAAAATTTCCAAATTTTCTCTAAAAGTTCATGGAAATGAAAACTTGCTTTTCCCTACTCCTCCCTATGGGCCTTCCTTGGTCAACCACACAGGGGCCATCACAGCTAGTGGAATACCTTCTTGGATCTAGCAAAGAAAACCTTTTCACTTTGTTATGCCGTGTACACACGGGCGGACTTTTCGACCGGACTGGTCCGACAGACAGAATCCAGTGGACAATCCGACCGTGTGTGGGCTCCATCGGACCTGCAGCGGACTTTTTCGGTCACAAATCTGACGGACTTTAGGTTTGGAACATGTTTCAAATTTGTCTGATGGACTCGAGTCCGGTCGAAAAATTCGCTCATCTGTATGCTAGTCCGACGGACAAAAACCAACGCTAGGGCAGCTATTGGCTACTGGCTATCAACTTCCTTATTTTAGTCCGGTCGTACGTCATCACGTACGAATCCGCCGGACTTTGGTGTGATCGTGTGTAGGCAGGTCAGTTCGTTCGAAAGTCCGTCGGAAGTCCATCAAAAGTCCATCGAAAGTCCGTCGGAAAGACCGTTGGACCTTTGATGCCGAAAAGTCCACCCGTGTATACACGGCATAACACCTAAACTTTTTCTTTCTTTAATGTATGTACGGTGGTTAATTTATTTCATTTAGTATTCTTTGCATATGTGCCCTTTTCCCATTTGTTTCCATTTGTAATTTTATTGCCTTTTACAGTTTTTATTTTACTTATTTTTCACTTCTGTGGAAAAAATTAAAATAAATTATCAAGGTTAATGAGTGGATATTTTTTAGACACAAGAACAAGTCCTAGATCGTTGAAAGGAGCTCCTGTAGCCTACAGAAGCCATTCATATTCCATTGCATCCCTAAAAAATGGCTTATGTTTTACTTATTTACTGACCGCAATAAATTCTCTGTATTTGTGAAATTTTACCCAAATTTCCATATTTTCTCTGAAATTTCATGGAAATTAAAACTTGCTTTTCCCTACTCCTCCCTATGGGCCTTCCTTGGTCAATCACACAGGGGTCGTCACAGCTAGTGGAATACCTTCTTGGATCTAGCATAGAAAACCTTTTCACTTTGTAATGCCGCGTACACACGAGCGGACTCTTCGACCGGATTGGTCCGACGGTCTATCCGACGGACTTTCGGCGGACTTCCAACAGACTTTCCGAACAAACGGACTTGCCTACACACGATCACACCAAAGTCAGACGGATTCGTACGTGATGACGTACGACCGGACTAAAACAAGGAAGTTGATAGCCAGTAGCCAATAGCTGCCCTTGCATGGGTTTTCGTCTGTCGGACTAGCATACACACGAGTGGACTTTTCGACCGGACTCGAGTCCGTCGGAAAGATTTGAAACATGTTCCAAATCTAAAGTCCGTCAGACTTTTGATCGAAAAAGTCCGCTGCAGGTCCAATGAAGCCCGCGCACGGTTGGATTGTCCGCCGGACGAGTCCGCTCGTGTGTACGCGGCATTACAGTGTTATATTGCAGCTTGCAATTTCCTTGGCTGAATAAATGGTCTAGCAGGAACACGGACTGATGTTCTTCAGTTGAAAAAAAAAAAAGATCAAAAACCGTTCTGCTACATCAACACATAAGGAAGACACCGGATCCAGCACTTGCACAACTCATGAATGCCCTCCGATGCTTAAATCGTAATAAAACGCAAGAAGAGGACAGGAGTAAATCACTTCTAAAAATCTTCATTTTCAAAATGGCAACAATTTGACATCTGCTAGTGGATGCAATTATCGGTTTGAGTCTTGGGGCATTTCTCTTTAATGAAGGTGGGGAAAGGTTCAGGGAACAGAATGGAAAGTTAATTATCACATATGCAAAAAAAAAAAAAAGCCATGTTTTTTTTTTTTTTTTTATTCCAGCCAGTTTACACAATACGCCGTGTTAACCCGCGTTCCTATCATTCCGCGGCGTCCTTTAGACGATCTCAGAAATGGAATTGTCAGCGGAATGTCCTCTGGGCAGAGCTCTGCTGACAAAGAGAAACTCCATTGTACCGTAAATCTGTGAATTATTGACATCATAAGAGCCGTATTATTATTGCGTGATGTTGAGAGTGGTGATTTGGCTTGAATATTTCTATCATTAAAGGCTGGATTGAGAATGACCGTAGGAGGTTGTGTGTTGTGGGAATAGCAAATCACCAGCTGTTTAGGATTCACAACCTTTTTAAAGAGAATGTATGGAGTGTTTTTATATATACTCTCACATTATTATGTTCAGTGCTGATATACAGTATATACTGTATATATATTTTTATTTTTTTTAAAGCAGGTCATCAAAAAACACTAATGCCGTGTACACACGAGCGGACTTTTCGACAGCAAAGGTCCGACCGAACGAATCCGTTGGACAATTTGATCGTGTGTGGGCTTCATCGGACCTTTGCTGTTGAAAAATCAGACGGACTTTAGAAATAGAACATGTTTTAAATCTTTCCGACGGACTTGAGTCTGATCAAAAAAAGGACGCAAGGGCAGCTATTGGCTACTGGCTATGAACTTCCTTATTCAAGTCCGGTCGTACGTCATCATGTTCAAAACGATTGGACTTTGGTGTGATCGTGTGTACGCAAGTCCGTTGTGTTGGAACTCCGTCGGAACTCCATTGAAAGTCCATCAAAAAGTCCTTCGGAGTTCAGTCCGTCGAAAGTCCGCTCGTGTGTACACGGCATTACAGTTCCTAAAAAACAGGAGAGATCAGATTACCGTACACAGAATGACTCACAGTAGGGCCCACCATCTTCCTCTCTAATATATATATATACTGTATATGTCTATTTCTTTTTTTTTTTTTGTTAAACCAGGTAATTAAGAAACACCTGCAGACAAAAGCCCCAAAAAAACACATTAGGACCCACCTTCTTCCTCTCTTAGCTGTTTATGAGACTCTGTAGCATATTTATTGTTTTGTGATTAACTCATTTTTTGTCGACTGTGATATTATGGAATGTTGTTTCCTAAATAAAATAAAAGATGTAAATAATAATAAAAAAAAAAAGCAAAATACGCCCTATCATTTCAACAAATAATTTACACATACTGTATGTAGTATCACCATGAACATCAGAAGTGGGGGGATTTTCTGGTAGTGGGTCAAGGTAATGGCAAGAAACATACCGCTAAGATTAAATTAAGATTAAATATCTATAATCATTTATCACCAAATGAAGGTCCAATTTGTCCTGAGAAAAAAAAACTGTATAATTTTCTGGATACACAAAGTAGTCTCAATGATATGTACAGTTGTACTAACACATCCCAAAGTTGCAAAACTGGGTTCAGGTGTTACATTTTCTTTTACCTTCACCATGAAGGGGTTAAAGGTGAATTGGGTGGGCTCCCCTACTTTGGCACAGTTGCAATGTTCGCTGGCTAGCAAAAGCCGGCAACTAATTTCCACACTACTTGCTGCCTGCAGTTGCTTTCTAAGACCCCCGTGTATTAGCTGATAGCTCCTTATCTTGCATCAAGACATGTAAATAGGTAACAAAACCCAAATCTCTCATATGCAACTGATTAGACTCCGACTACCTGTATATTAAGATCGATATCTCTGAAATTCTTCATTACATGATAAGCCATCTACTTCTCAGGAGAAGAGATAATGAATGTCCTGCGCGGTGTTATCACTTCATGTCATCCATTAGATGAGTCTCTGCCAGGTTCTGTAGCTGAGATTAAGTGTACACCAAGTGGAGGTTCTCCGGGTGACCCCACATGCTCCATCAGACATCAAACTCTCACCTTCCGCAGAGAGAGGTCAATCACAGCTTCTCCTCCGCATCCTAAATCCAGCTTATTACTCTGGGCAGAACTCTTTACATTATATAAGAAGCAATGCAGTGGGGACACTGACAACCCCATGAAGTGTAAGGAATCAAACATATATATATATAAAGTCAGGCACCCATGGAATACAAAATATATATTTTATATTCCAGTTGTGGGTTGGTAGGTTGAATTGCCCATCGAGCCTACCGAGCCTACCAAGCAACGAGAAATTGCTTGGTAGGCTTTCTATATGGTATGGTGACATCAAAGAAAGAGTTCCCCCGTGGTGGACCTAGCAAAAATGTTCACGTAAGGTTCATTCATGCTCAGTAATGCTTCCAGAGATCACGGTACTCCCCCTGACAGTGGGGCTGATTTACTAAAACTGGAATGTGAAAAATCTGGTGCAATTCTGCACAGAAACCAATCAGCTTCCAGGTTTTTTTGGTCAAAGCTTATTTGAACAAGTTGAAGTTAGCAGCTGATTGGTTACCATGCACAGCTGCACCTGATTTTTCCACTCTAGTGCAAATTATTGGAGGGTGGAAGTCAGCAGAGTTCTCCCTCATTTACTAAGCTTTAGAACAGAGGTCTCTAAACGTTCTAAACAAAGGGCAAGTTTACTGTCCTTTAGACTTTAGGAGGGCCAGACTGTGGCCAGTGGCAGTAGAAAAGGTCCCAGCAAAAGGGGGGGAAAAAAAATATTGCCCCGCTGTTTGTTTTAGTGAGAATAACTGTGCCAAATTATTGGTGTAGGTGGGAGGAATTGTGCCTCATCATTGATGTCATTGGGCCCCATCGTTTGTGTCGTTGAGAGAAATTGTGCCCCATCGTTGGTGTCATTGAGGGGAATTGTGCCCCATCATTGATATCATTGGGCCCCATTGTTGGTGTCAGTGGGAGAAATTGTGCCCCATTGTTGGTGTCATTGGAAGGAGATGTGCCCCCTTCATTCGTGTCAATCAGGGGAATTATGCGCCATTGTTGGTATCAGTGGATGAAATAGTGCCCCAAGGGCCAGATAAAAGCAAGAAGAGGGCCCCCTGGCCACAGTTTGGAGACCACTGCTTTAGAGCAACTGCATTCGTATAGATCAGCAGTCTCTAACTGACTTGCTACAATGTACAGTTTAAAAAAATAAAATGACCCCAAACCATTTTAGGTTTTCATTTAAATGTAAACTATTGGTGGGACACTGGACTGCTTAGCAGGCACAATCTGACTGCTACCTACCCTGTTTCCCCGAAAATAAGACCTAGCGTGATTGTCGGCGATGGCTGCAATATAAGCCCTACCCCCAAATAAGCCCTAGTTGAAGTCTTTGTAGGTCTTATTTTCAGGGTAGGGCTTATTTTCGGGAAAACAGGGTAGGGCTTATTTGGGGGGTGTCACCATTCAAAGTATCAGCTGTAGCTATTCTGACTTTTAACAAATGTCTGTAATACACGCTGCCACATCAGACAGGGATATGACAGAGATTAAATAAATATGGTAACTTAAACTTTTTTCCAAGCTTGAAGGTGCTGCTAGGGCCACCTTAAATTTTGGCCAGTTCTGCAGGAATCACATGATATCTGAGCAGCGTATTGCCAGCTGTAGGAAATGGAACGTAACAAATTAATAATAATAAATAACAACAATGACAATAAAAACATATTATTATTATTTACTATTAAAGCGGAGTTCCACCCTAAAGTGGAACTTTCGCTCATCGGATTCCTCCCCCCCCTCCGGTGCCACAAATAAAGTCTAATACAGGTATCTGCAGCCACTTCCGGGCTTAGATAGCCACAGAATATCTGCAGATGCCCCCCCCCCCCTGTTGTGTTCTGGGAAACACACAGTTCCCAGAACACAACGGGGACCAGTGCAGACAGAGGCAAAGCGCGACTCGCGCATGCGCAGTAGGGAACCGGGCAGTGAAGCTGCAACGCTTCACTTCCCGATTCCCTGACCGAGGATGGCGGGGGAGCTGCCGAGAGCCGAGCGATCGATCGGCTTCAGCTGCCGACATCGCTGGACCCTGGGACAGGTAAGTGTCCATTTATTAAAAGTCAGCAGCTGCAGTATTTGTAGCTGCTGGCTTTTAATCATTTTTTTTTTTAAGGTGGAGCTCCTCTTTAATTCGTTACATTCCATATGTTTAGATGCGGCATCCGTTATTTTGGATCATTCGTAACTTTGGATAAATTTGTATTCGCTACGTTCACTAACAGCCAAATTTGAAAGGAAATTCCAATACCTATAATTTAATAATAATAGTAAGTTATTATTAGTGATAATTATATAAGTATATCATTTAATAGTTAGTTATTATTAGTTAGTTATTATTTAAAATTTTTGGATTTGTTTTCTTATTTTGGGATTTTTGCATATACGAATTTTTGAATTTACGAATTTTTGAACAGGGATCATAATGAATGACCTGAAAAACTAGAGCAAAAAAAAAAAAAAACGAATGAAGCGAAAACTAACAAATTTTTTGGCAGTGTCTACTAAAGGTCTCCTGAGACGGCAATTTTATGACCGGGCCTTATTAGAAGTCGTTTGAGGATTACAGACCCCATAAGTCTTGTTTATTCAACTTGATATGCTAGAGCTCATTATTCTAGTGTGGGGATTGTATATGGAATTAGTCAACTCTGACTCTAGGATACAAAATTAAAATCTGATTTTTTTACATTTCTTAATATAAAAGTTCTGACAAAAAAATTACAACTTCAAAAAAACTTGGCATGCCTCTTACTAAATACCTTGGACTGTCTACTTTCCAAAAAGGTGTCATTTGGGGGGGTATTTGTACTTTCCTGACATTTTCGAGCCTCAAGAAATGAGATCAGTACATCAGAATTGATCGATTTTGCAGATATATAGTTTGTGGACTCTATAACTTTCACACAGACTAAATAATATACACTGATTTGCGTTATTTTCACCAAGGAAATGCAGCAGAATACATTTTGACCTAAATTTATTAAGAACAATTATTTATTTGCAAAATTTTATCACAGAAAAAAAGAAAATGCATATTTTTGTTCCAAATTTTCGTTTATTTAGCAAAAAGTAAAAAAAAAAAAAACAGCGGTGGTGAATAAATACCACCAAAAGAAAGCTCTAGTTGTGTGAAAAATGTAGTTTGGGTACAGTGTTGCATGACCGCGCAATGACAGCGATGGATGCTGTAAATCGGCCTGGGCAGGAAGGGGGTGAAAGTGCCCGGTATTGAAGGGGTAAAGGTGAGTATTGGAGCCTGAGATGTTTATATTTTTCTTTTTTGCACAGGCTGGGTAGCCGTTATAAATTAATAAAATAAAGTAGGAACTTAACCACTTCCCACCCGGCCTATAGCAGAAAGACAGCCGGGCGGTGGTTCAGTTATCCTGACTGGGCGTCATATGATGTCCAGCAGGATAACAAGCCAGCACACGCCCCCGGGTCTGACACACCGCATCTCTGATTTAGGTAAAGAGCCTCTGACGGAGGCTCTTTACCACGTAAACAGCTGTGTCCAATCACAATTGATCACAGTATAAACAGGAAAAGCCATGTATCAGCTTTTCCTCTACTTCCGATCGGCTGCTCTCCTGACAGGGGGGGGGGTCTGCACTGATTGATTATCAGTGCAGCCCCCCCAAGGATGCCTATCCAGGACCATCAGGGATGCCCACCCATGGCCAACAAGGATGCCCACCCATGGCAACCAGGTAAGCCCACTAGAGCCCACCAGGAATGGCAATCTTTGGCCATTAGGGATGGCACTCTGTGCCCATCAGTGATGCCGGCCAGCGCCTCTGATCAGTGCCGCCCATCAGTGCAGCCTATACGTGCCCTCCAGTGCCACCTATCAGTGGCAGCTATGGGTGCCCATCAGTGCTGCGTATGAGTGCCCATCAGTGGCACCTATCGGTACCCATCAGTGCTGTATATCAGTGCCTATCAGTGCTGCATACCTCCCAACATTTTTAGATGGGAATGAGGGACACCTACTAGAAAACTGATGTAGGCATAGGACACGCCCCCTGCCACACCCCCTTAAAATGAGAATTAACCATAGAAAAGGTTAATAAAATCTTCAAGTTTTTTTCTTACCACTAATATTCCTTTATATTGGCTTTTAATATGTACAAATGCAGCAATTTAGAATTTGAATGAAAGGTTTAGCGCTGGGAAACACTTTTTGAAAGATAAAAAGTGCATTTTATATACATCTATATAGATCAGACCAAAATGAGGGACAAATGAGGAGGAAAGAGGAACAGAGGGACATTGCTCCAAATCAGGGACAGTCCCTTGAAATCAGGGACAGTTGGGAGCTATGGTTCTGCATATAAGTGCCACCTCATCAGTGCCAATCAGTACTGCCTCATTAGTGCCAATCAGTGAAGGAGAAAACTTACTTATTTACAAAGTTTTGCAACAGAAACAAATCAAAACTTTTTTTTTGTTTTTTTTTTATTTGTAGCACAAAAAATAAAAACCCCAGAGGTGATCAAATACCACCAAAAGAAAGTTCTATTTGTGGGAAAAAAAATCATAAAAATGTCATTTGGGCACAGCGCAATTGTCATTCAAAATGTGAGAGCGCTGAAAGCTGAAAGATGGTCTGGGCAAGAAAAGTGTCTAAGTGCCCGGAATTGAAGTGGTTAAAGGAGCTCTCCTTTAAGGCACCAATCCACAAGCCGGGCACCACTGCTCTCATTTGCTTTTCCAGCAGCACCTTGGCTGGCGTTACGTTATGAATATATAAAATAATATCAAACAAACAAATGCAACTCTTGATCGAACCGTTTAGCTATTACTCATCCCTGACTGTATCTCTCCCAGAATTTTCTTCCTACTCCCACACAAACAGCCGTAAAATAAAAACAGCCAATAAATTGTCCATCTGCCGCTATAAATCAAAAATACAATTTTAGCTTACTGTAACACGAGGCAAATACAATAATGTTAAAATCTATAGCCAGGAACATGATGAAGTGCCGCAAACCGCTGCCCTCTGCGCCGTAGCCTGGGAGCCGCATGAGATCTGCCATTGAACTGTAACTTAGGATATAAATCAATGGTCCGCTATTTTTAGCTGGGAATATATTTATACATTCTATTTGTTGGATCTGCATTGCTTGTCTGCTGGAGTGGGCCGCAGGTTTGTAAATTACGGCTTACAGCAGCCAAACCGCCAATGAGGTAGTGGGAATACAAACATGTGATCCGTTCCATCTGCTAAAAGATTCTTAGCTCTTTTTAGCCAGTCCTGTGATTCCGGCACCCCTGCCACACTACGAAGCAGCATCGGCGGTGACCTCGTAGTCATTGTCACTTTGGACCAAGCCGGCTCCATCAAGACACGGTTCGATGAGTTTGGTGTAGAGGAACTCAAGTGGTCGGCACAAAGCCCTGATCTAAACCCCTCTGGATATTTTTGGGATGAATTGGAACACCAATTGTGAGCCAGGTCTTTTCCTTCAGCATCAGTACCCGGCCCCACAAATCACCTCCACTCTATGGAACACCTTTGGGGTGAATTGGAATACTGATTGTGAGCCAGGCTGTTCCCTCTAACATCGGTACCTGACCTCACAAATGACCTCAACCAACAATGGGGACTATTCCTCCCACCGACACTAAAGATAGGGGACTATTCCTCCCACTGACACCAATGAAGGGGACTATTCCTCCCACTGACACAAATGAAGGGGACTATTCCTCCCACTGACACCAATGATGGGGACTATTCCTCCCACTGACACCAATGATGGGGACTATTCCTCCCACTGACACCAATGATGGGGACTATTCCTCCCACTGACACCAATGATGGGGACTATTCCTCCCACTGACACCAAAGATGGGGACTATTCCTCCCACTGACACCAATGATGGGGACTATTCCTCCCACTGACACCAATGATGGGGACTATTCCTCCCACTGACACCAATGATGGGGACTATTCCTCCCACTGACACCAATGATGGGGACTATTCCTCCCACTGACACCAATGATGGGGACTATTCCTCCCACTGAGACCAAAGATGGGGACTATTCCTCCCACTGACACCAATGATGGGGACTATTCCTCCCACTGAGACCAAAGATGGGGACTATTCCTCCCACTGACACCAAAGATGGGGACTATTCCTCCCACTGACACCAAAGATGGGGACTATTGATCTTTTATTAAAAAGAATCAAGCAACCAATTTTATACAAAAGTAAAAAACAAAACCATAGTACAAAACTTCAACAGAAATCCAAGGAATACACATCCATGTTCAGAATATATACAATATATACATAATCCACTACCAAAACATTTTTAGAAAACTATTTACATAAAGCAGCAGAGAGGGCCTAAGAGGCACAACCCATCACCTATGTACGCAGCCATTTATCAAAAATTAATCCAAAAAATAACAATCTAGGGTGATAAGAGACAGACAGCCACACCCGGGAAAGAGACTCCTGGCAGTCAGGGAGGCTTGAAACCCCTCCACGCCTTCAACCAAGCCCCCTGACTCCGCTTGTCTCTCTCAAGTACCCGAATCTTCTCCACCTCATGCAGAATGTCATACACCACCACCTGAACTGGAAGGATTTTACGCCGAATGCTGACCTGACACCGTGCGTTCCAAGTGAAATAACGGACTACTAGGCTAACTAGAAAAACAAAAAACCCCACCAGTATTGAATGCTCCATACACCCACTCAGCATAACCCAGCCTGGAGAGGAAAGGAACACCGAGGGCCCGCCCCACCTGTTTGTACACCTCTATGTTAAAAGGGCAATGAAGCAGAAAATGGTCCATAGTCTCCTCCTCACCTGCACACTCCTCCCGAGGACAGCTACGATCCACCCCACTGCAGAATTTCAAATTGCCCCGAACATAGAGTCTCCCATGGAAGCACAACCAGGCCAGATCCCTGAATTTAGGGGGTACTCTGTCCAAATTAATAAGTCTTAACCCTGCCCTCAAAACTGGGCCTGGGCAATCCCTTAAGGCCAGTGGGTCATGAAAGACTTCGCCCAAGACTCGACTCATAAGGACTTTCCTCGGAACCGATCTGAGATCTTCAGCCGACAATCGCCACTGCCGCAGTAACTTCAGGCACGGAGCGACATAGGCTGGTAGCTGACCACGATGACCCCTGAGATTCTTCACTTGGCCACCTTCTTCCCAAAGTCAATAATGGGGCACTATTCTTCCCACTAACATCAATGATGAGGCACAATTTCTCCAACTGATACCAATGATGGGTCACTATTCCTCCCACTGACACCAATGATGGGACTCTTTTCCTCCCACTGATACCAATGAATATTTAAATATTCGTAAATTTAAAAATTCGAAAATTCGTAAATTCGCAAATTCGAAAATCTGAAAATCTAAAAAAATAACTAACTAATAATAACTTAACTATTACTAACTATTAAATTATAGGCATTGGAATTTCCTTTCAAATTTGGCTGTTAGTGAACATAATGAATACGAATTTATCCGAAGTTAAAAATGATCCGAAATAAGGAATGCTTATGGAATCTTATTGAATGGAACGTAACAAATTAATAATAATAACTAACAATAATAAAAATGTTTTATTATTATTATTATTATTATTAATTATTAATTTGTTCCATTCCATTCGTTTAGATGCGGCATTCGTTATTTCAGATAATTTTTAACGTTGGATAAATTCGTATTCGTTATGTTCACTAACAGCCAAATTTGAAAGGAAATTCCAATACCTATAATTTAATAGTTAGTTATTATTAGTTAGTTATTCTTTCAAATTTTCTAAATTTTCTTTCGCATTTTTGAATTTTCAAAATTGACAAATTTTCGAATTTACGATTTGCGATCAAAACGAATTACCCGAAAAACAAAAACGAAAAAAAAAAAAAACTAATAAAATTAACAAATTTTTCGGCAGTTCACATGTCTACATGTTAGTGCCACCTATCAGTGCCCATCAGTGCAGCATATTAGTGCCTCCTCATCAGTGCTACCTCATCAGTGCCACTTCTTCCAGGCCCATCAGTGCAGCCTATCAGTGCCACCTCATCAGTGCCACTTCTTCAATGCCCATCAGAGCAGCCTATCAGTGCCACCTCATCAGTGCCACTTCTTCAATGCCCATCAGTGCAGCCTATCAGTGCTACCTCATCAGTGCCACTTCTTCAATGCCCATCAGTGCAGCCTATCAGTGCCACCTCATCAGTGCCACTTCTTCAATGCCCATCGGTGCAGCCTATCAGTGCCACCTAATCAGTGCCACTTCTTCAAGGCCCATCAGTGCAGCCTATCAGTGCCACCTCATCAGTGCCACTTCTTCAATGCCCATCAGTGCAGCCTATCAGTGCTACCTCATCAGTGCCACTTCTTCAATGCCCATCAGTGCAGCCTATCAGTGCCACCTCATCAGTGCCACTTCTTCAATGCCCATCGGTGCAGCCTATCAGTGCCACCTAATCAGTGCCACTTCTTCAAGGCCCATCAGTGCAGCCTATCAGTGCCACCTCATCAGTGCCACTTCTTCAATGCCCATCAGTGCAGCCTATCAGTGCCACCTCATCAGTGCCACTTCTTCAATGCCCATCGGTACAGCCTATCAGTGCCACCTCATCAGTGCCACTTCTTCAAGGCCCATCGGTGCAGCCTATCAGTGCCACCTCATCAGTACCACTTCTTCAATGCCCATCAGTGCTGCCTATCAGTGCCGCCTCATCAGTGCCACTTCTTCAATGCGCATCAGTGCAGCCTATCAGTGCCGCCTCATCAGCGCACATCAGTGAAGGAGAAAAAATTACTTATTTACAAAATTTTCTGACAAAAACTAAGAAAAACTTTTTTTTTTTTTCAAAATTTTCAGTCTTTCAGTTTTTTTTTTTTTTTTTAGCAAACATCAATGAAGGAAAAAAAAATACCTGTTTGCAAAATGTTATAACAAATTATAAAATACTAAAATACTTTTTTTTTGGTCTTTTTTTGTTTGTTTAGCAAAAATTAAAAAAAAACAGCGGTGATTAAATACCACCACAGGAAAGCTCCTTTTGTGAAGAAAAAATCACAAAAATGTCATATGGGTACAGCGCTGCATGACCGCGCAATTCTCATTCAAAGTGTGACAGCGAAGAAAGCTGAAAATGGGCCTGGGCAGGAAGGGGGTAAAAGTGCCCGGTAATGAAGTGGTTGGAATAAGCCTACTTGTTCTGCACATGGCCCTTTTTTTGCGAAGCTGGTCGTTTTTTGGAAAGACAGTTGATGAAAAGGCATTGAGCGAAGTTCCTTTATCCTTTGCGAGTCTGCGGGCGTAGCGCTGCAGTTGTTTAAGGTCTTGTTTTGTGAAGCTTAGTGTACACTGATTGGAATTTGCTCAAGTGCTTCCTCGTTTTTGCTTTGTAGCTGCTTTTCAATCTCTCAAATTGGACTTTGAATGTGGAAGAATGCATCACTCTTCAATAGCAGAATCACTTCAGTAATTTTAAATCACTCCGCACTGTACAGACTCGGGATTCAGATCACTACCAGAGCCAAGCAGTAAGAGCGAAAATAAGAACGGCAGTCATTTCTAATTTGGTTGGCTGAACGGAAGGCCAGAGGCAGCTGAGATGACCTGAAAAATCTTTAAAGTGGAGCTTGAAGTAACTTTGCAAGTCCGCGTGTAAAAAAAAAAAAAAAAAAAAAAGAAAAAAAAATCCCTATCCTGTCACAATATACAGCAACTATCGTTTTTCAGAAAAGCCGTACCTTATACAATTAACCACTTCAGTACTGGGCACCTTTACCCCCTCCCTTCCTGCCCAGGCCAACTTTCAGTTTTCAGCGCTGTCACACTTTCAATGATAATTACAACACTGTACCCATATGAAATTTTTATCATTTTTTTCACACAAATAGAGCTTTCTTTTGATGGTATTTAATGTGGAAAAAAACGTCAGTCCTGAACTTGTACCTATAGGTAAGCCTATAATAAGTCTTCCTATAGGTACTGTAAATATCTCCTAAACGTGCGTGGTTTAGGAGATATTTACTATATATATGCAGCTGATGACGTCATCGGCGCATGCGCTCTGAAGGAACGGCCACCCGGGTCGTCACGGCTTCGGCCAGTCAGAGGCGGCTCTCTAATTAGGCAAATTAGGCGGTCGCCTAAGGCCTCGCACTCACAGGGGCCTCGCGGCCTCCTAATTTGCCTGTTCTCAATCACTGAAGTTGACGCCGGCGGCTCCGCCTACCCCCACTGGGACTCTGTGGCTTAGGAGCTGATGGACAAATCAGATACTGTCCACAGCCTGAGGAATAGAGGCCTCATCACGGAGCGTCCCAGTCCGTGGGGCCTCATGTGTAAGTTTTGCCTGAGGCCTCACAAAGCCTAGAGCCGCCTCTGCGGCCAGTCACACAGCCGGAGTCCGTGGACCCCGGAAGGAAGACGGGTGAAGATGGAAGCGGCCTCCAGCGATGAGATCGCATCGCTGGAATGCTTCATTTTCAGGTACGTTTCACATAATGTGCTAGTATGCGATGCATACTAGCACATTATGCCTTTACCTTGCAGGTCTGAAAAAAAAAAAGCACCCAGCGGTTTACAACCGCTTTAATCACCACTGGGTTTTTTTACTTTTTGCTAAACAAACTAAAAAAAGACCAAAAATTTTGAAAAAAAAAAAGTTTTTCTTAGTTTCTGTTATAAAATTTTGCAAATAAATAATTTTTCTTATTGTGATGTGCTCGATGGAAGGTAAGTACAGCGCTGCACCAATACTAGAGGACGGTTACACAGCAAGCAGCCAACACTCCTCTTAGACAAAGAGAAAATAAAAAATTAAAATGTGCTGAGTGTAGCGCTAAATGTGTAAATAAGTGAAAATAAACTAGCCCAAATCATTCATGGAGGGCCCACAAAACCAGTGAGAAAGTGTGGTTCAAAGTTGCATATAAATAGACACAATCAAAAATAAACTAAGTGTCATACACTGTCATATAAATTGATAATATTAAACCAGTGAAAAAACAAAGTGGAAAACAGTGATGTAAAGGTGAAGAAATAACAAAATGTCCATAATGTTGAAAATTATGATCTAAATGAAACTCCTCATCCACCACCCAAAAAGTCTCTGAAGGTGAAATGATAGGGACAACGATGAAGAAATTTTTCTGCCGAGTGAATAAATAAAGCACCAAATAAATCGTCTAGATGAGTGTCAGGACCACCACCAAAGCATCAGAGGAGGCTTACCGGAACCTGGTGACTTGATAAGACATACGTCTTACAAGTCCCAGAGAGCTTGTTTAGCCACCGAGGCTGGCAAATTGATCCTCAGATGTCCTCAACTTCAAATGGAGGGGGGGGGAGGGATAGAAACCCGTCACAGCTTCAGCCGTCCAGACTTATCAACAGGCCAACCGGATGATATTACATGCCATGGGGAAAGAAAGCTCACATGGCATGATATCGTTTAAAAATGTAATTTATTAAACATTAAAAAAGGAACACTCACATGTTAGGAGATCAGAATAAGCTCAAAACTGTATCGTAATCGCGGTGATCGTAGGGAGTCCACTCCCTACGATCACCGCGATTACGATACAGTTTTGAGCTTATTCTGATCTCCTAACATGTGAGTGTTCCTTTTTTAATGTTTAATAAATTACATTTTTAAACGATATCATGCCATGTGAGCTTTCTTTCCCCATGGCATGTAATATCATCCGGTTGGCCTGTTGATAAGTCTGGACGGCTGAAGCTGTGACGGGTTTCTATCCCTCCCCCCCCCTCCATTTGAAGTTGAGGACATCTGAGGATCAATTTGCCAGCCTCGGTGGCTAAACAAGCTCTCTGGGACTTGTAAGACGTATGTCTTATCAAGTCACCAGGTTCCGGTAAGCCTCCTCTGATGCTTTGGTGGTGGTCCTGACACTCATCTAGACGATTTATTTGGTGCTTTATTTATTCACTCGGCAGAAAAATTTCTTCATCGTTGTCCCTATCATTTCACCTTCAGAGACTTTTTGGGTGGTGGATGAGGAGTTTCATTTAGATCATAATTTTCAACATTATGGACATTTTGTTATTTCTTCACCTTTACATCACTGTTTTCCACTTTGTTTTTTCACTGGTTTAATATTATCAATTTATATGACAGTGTATGACACTTAGTTTATTTTTGATTGTGTCTATTTATATGCAACTTTGAACCACACTTTCTCACTGGTTTTGTGGGCCCTCCATGAATGATTTGGGCTAGTTTATTTTCACTTATTTACACATTTAGCGCTACACTCAGCACATTTTAATTTTTTATTGTGATGTGCTTCCTGATGAGGCTGCACAGATGTGCACTGATAGGCTGCATGGATGTGCACTGATGGGCACGGATGAGGCGACACTGATGGGCACTGATAGGCTGCACTGATGTGCGCTGATGAGGCTGCACTGTGCACTGATGAGGCTGCACTGATGAGGCTGCACTGATGAGGCTACACTGATGAGGCTGCACTGATGAGGCTGCACTGATGGGCACTAATGAGGAGGCACTACTGAGGCTGCACTACTGAGGCGGCACTGATGGTTGCACGGATGTGCACTGATGAGCACGGATGAGGCTGCACTGATGTGCACTGATGAGGCTGCACTGATGGGCGTTGATGAGGCTGGACTGATGTGCGCTGATGAGGCTGCACTGATGAGGCTGCACTGATGGGCACTAATGACGAGGCACTACTGAGGCTGCACTACTGAGGCGGCACTGATGGACACTGATAAGCTGAACTGATTGGCGCTGATGGGGCTGCACTGATCATCAGGGTACTGATGGTCAGTGTAAACAATGTGCTGACAGTCTTGCCGGTTATTTGCTCTTCTCTTCTCAGACACACAGAGTGTGAGGAAAGAAAATGCCGATAACCGGCAAGTCTGTTTACATGTGATCAGCTGTAAATGAACACAGCTGATCACATGGTAAAGGGCCTCTGTGATTGGCCCTTTACCCCGATCTGAGATCAGCTGTGTCAGAAGGACACAGGGGTAACAGAACACACCCCCAGGGGGCGCCCAGTAGGCAAGAGTCTGGAAGAACCTCCACGGACTCCCTCCTAGGACTAGATGACCGCGCTGACGTTGTAGCAATCTTTCGGCTATAGCGCGGTATTGAAGTGATTAAAAAGCATTCTTAAAGTGTTATTAAACCCCAAACCAAAAATGTTATATATTGCAGATTACCAATCATTAGGTGTGCTGGCTGCATTTGTTTTCTTTTTTTTTTAAGGCCTTTTTTTCCCCCCTGTTTGAACCTGGTGATCAGCAGTGGAGTTTTTTTCTCTGTTCATCAAGCAAAACGTGGAGAAAATAGTGACTTTCCATAGCACAAGTAGATGACAAAACAAGGCCCGAAACAAATGTTGCAATGCATTATGGGACACAATGTCCTTACTTTTGTTGTTTACCATATGAGGAGCTATACCGCCTTAATAAATCAACTGTATACCCCTAATTAGAGAGGTCGGGATATATTAAATTGGAATGTCCAAAATGCTAACAAACAGGAAGAATTTAAAAGTAGTCTGCTAAGGGTCCCCCGTGATCAAAATATACTTAACGACTTACTGGCACATCAAGCCTAGCCTAATGTCACTTCAAACTTAGCCTACTGGCACATCAAACCTACCCTACTAACACATTAACACACATAACACATCAAACCTAGTGTACTATCACAGATCAAGCCTGCCCTATTGGCATATCAAACCTAGTCTACTGGCACCTCAAACCTAGTCTACTGGCACATCATACCTAGTCTACTGGCACATCATACCTAGTCTACTGGCACATCATACCTAGCCTACTACCACATGAAACCTAGCCTACTGGCACATCAAGCCTGCCTAGCCTACTGGCATATAAAGCCTATTCTGCTGGCACATCAAACCTAGCCCAATGGCATATCAAACCTTTCCTACTGGCAAATCAAACCTAATCTACTGGCACATCACACCTAGCCTACTGCCAAATCAAACCTAGCCTACGGGCACATCAAACCTAGCCTACTGGCATATCATACCTAGCCCATTGGCATATCAACCCTTTCCTACTGGCACATCAAACCTAGTCTACTGGCACATCATACCAAGCTTACTGCCACATCAAATCTAGCCTATTTTCACATCAAACCTAGCCTACTGGCACATCAAGCCTGTCTAGCCTACTGGCACATCAAATCTAGTCTACTGGCACATTAAACCTACCCTACTGGCACATCAAACCTACACTACTGCCACATCAAACCTAGCCTATTGTCACATCAAACCTAGCCTACTGGCACATCAAGCCTGTCTAGCCTACTGGCACATCAAACCTACCCTACTGGCACATCAAACCTAGCCTACTGGCACATAAAGCCTGTCTAGCCTACTGGCACATCAAACCTAGCCTACTGGCACATCAAACCTAGTCAACTGGCATATCAAGCCTAGCCTACTGGCAGCTCAAACCTAGTGTATTATCCAGGGCTTTTATTCTCAGAGAATAGGTGCAGGAACTCCCCCCTTCTAAGTCACTTTTCCTCTCTGCCCTCTACCCACCCCTGAGCACTTTCTCTTGGCTCCACCCCCTACCAACCTCCCAGTACCACCACATTTAGAGAATACAGAACTAGGTATGGCATTTGATAGGCCCCACCCCAGCAATAATAGACTCCCCTATCAGCAACAGACCCACCACAGCAACTATAGATTCCCCACACGGCAAAAGACCTCCACTCAGCAACAATGGACCCCCAGCAACAACATACCACCCCAGCAACAATAGACCCTCAGCAGCAACAACAGATCTCCCAGCAGCCAGCATCAATAGACCCTCCAGCAGCCAGCAACAATAGCCCTCTCCCTCCACAGAAGACAGTAGATCCCTCCCAGCAACAATTGACCCCCCCAGCCAACAAAAATGGACCTACCCAACAACAATAGACCTGATACTATCACATCAAACCTAAGCTACTGGCACATCAAACATAGCCTACTGGCACACCAAACCTAGTCTACTGGTTGTTGTCACACATTTTTACCAATCTTCTCGTCTTTGTGTATTATTTCTCGTTCTCTACTATGTAACTAATGATTCAGTCCTGTAAAAATCAGGGATTGAAATCTGACATTGTCATTAAAGTTAGCCTGTGATTTACACGGGGAAGCGTCAGTAATTTGGCTAGCCGGTTTAATCGTGTGCTGAATTAAGCAAAGTCATCACAACCTTAGATACTTTACTTTGCGGGCAGAAAAAGTGAGATTTTTTTTTTTTGTAATTGACTTTGGCCCAGGACTCATTAATTTCTGCATTTTCTTCCCAACATATTAGCCAGAATAAATGCTAATAGGCAGAACTTATTATCTCTAATAAGTAGATGTTCTTGGGAAAATTAGCACAGCTAATGAAACAAGCGGCGAGTCCTGCATGCCTCATCAATGAAAATACATTCTGATTTAAACTTTCAACATATTCATAATGGTCAGCCATGTGTATGTGTATGTAGATTGATTCATTACATTCCATGAATATGACAGATTAGGAAATAAACAAGCTCTAATTAAACACAAGGTAACAGAGACCCTTTGTTGAATGAATAGTGAACAACAATAGTGTCCCCAGGAAGAAAAGTGAATCAATTCAATCCACTTACCCATGTGCGGAGTTAGAAAGTCCTTTGCAGTCTCCGCAGTTCCAACCCCCCCCAGCAGGGAAAATGGAATGTGTATAAGGATTTTTCATATTCCCAACCAGTAGATGGCTTATTTACACAAGTTTACCAATGTAACCTTAACTGTCTGAAGAAAATAATAGGTAGAGTTGCAAATACTACACAAAGATGAAATAGCAGGAGAAGCGAGTCTTCCCCCTCTGACCTTCCTTTGTATGGTTTGTAGCATATCAGTTACATAAAGACAGTCTCAAAGGGAGAAGATACTTCTGTGCTCTCTCCTTAGAAAACTCACATAGCTTTATAAACAGTGTGATGGGTTCACCTTCTATAAAATGTTTATTTGTAAAACAGCTTAGAAAATGTGTAACTTCTCTTTCTTCTTTCCTCTCTGTCCTTATCTCCTTTCTTTCCCTTTCCTTCTTTATTTCCTCTTTCTTTCCTTTTCCTTATTTCTTTCCCTTTCCCTTCCTCTTTCCCTACATCTTTATTTCCCTTTCTCTTTACTTCTTTCTTAACTCTTTATTTCCCTTCCTCTTCCTTTCCACTTTCTCTTCATTTCCTTTTCCACTTCCTTTTCATTTCCCATTCCACTTCCTTTCCTCTTTCTTTCCCTGTCCTTTCTTCTTTCTTTCTCTTCATTCCCCTTTCCTCTTCCTTTCCCTTCATTTCCATTTCCTCTTCCTTTCTCTTTCCCATTACCTTTCCTTTCTCTTCCTTTATCTCTTCCACCTCTCTCTTTCCCCTCCTTTCCCTTAATATTTCTTTCCCTTTCCTCTTCCTTCTTTCTTCCCTTTCTTATTTCTTTCCCTTTCCTCTTACTTCTTTGTTTCTTTCTTTCCCTTTTCTCTTACTTCTTTGTTCCTTCATCTTCCTTTTTCCCTACATACTTGCCCTTTTCCATTTCCTTCTTTCACAATTTTTTCCTTTCCCTTCATTTCCTCTTCCTTTCCCTTTCCTTTTCTTTATCGTTTCCTTCCTCTTCTTTTCCCTTTCTTTTCCTGTATCTTTTGCTCCTTTTTCTTTCCCTTCCTCTTTTTCTTTCCCTTTCCCTTCCTCTTTCTTTCCCTTTCCTCTTTCTTTCCCTTTCCTCTTGCTTCTTTCTATCCCTTTCTTATTTCTTTCCCTTTCTTATTTCTCTCCCTTCCTCTTCCTATATCCCTACATCTTTCCTGCCCTGTTCCCTTTCCTTCTTTCCTAATTCTTCCTTTCCCTTCATTTCCCTTTCCTCTTCCTTTTCCTTTCCTTTATCATTTCCTTCCTTTTCCTTTCTCTTTCCCTTTCTTATCCTTTATCTTTTGGTTCCTCTTCCTTTTCTTTTATCTTTTCTTCCTCTTTCTTTCCCTTCCTCTTTCCTTTTCCTTCTTTCCTAATTCATTCTTTCCCTCCCCCTTTTGCTTACTTCTTTCTTTCCTTTTTCTTTCCTTTTTCTTTCCTTTTCTTATTTCTTTCCCTTCCTCTTCCTATTTCCCTTTCCTTCTTTCCTAATTCTTTCTTTCCCTTACCCTTCCTCTTCCTTTCCCTTCTTTTTTCTTTTCCTCCCTTTCCCTTCCTCTTTATTTCCCTTCCCCTTCCTTTCCCTTTCCTCTACCTTTTTCCTTTTCCTTCCGCTTCCTTTCCCTTCTTCTTTCTTTCCCTCCCTTTCCCTTCCTCTTTATTTCCCTTTCCCTTCCTTTCCCTTTCCTCTACCCTTTTCCTTTTCCTTCCTCTTCCTTTCTCTTTCTTTCCATTTCCTTTTTCACGTATGTTTTCCTTTATCTGTCTTTTCATTTCCTTTTTTCTTTCTTCTTTTGTTCCCTTCCTCTTTCTTTCCATTTCCTCTTCCTTCTTTCTTTTTTCTTTTATTCCCTTTCCCTTCCTCTTTCTCTTTTTTTCTTCCTTCTTTGTTCCTCTTTCTTCCCCTTTCCATTCCTCTTCCTCCCCCCTTCACTTTTCCATCCTCTCTTCTTTCCCTTTCCTCTTCCTTTTCTCTTTTTTTTCCCTTTCTCTTCCTTTTTCTCTTTTTTTCTTTCTTCTTTTTTCCTCTTTCTTTCGCTTTCCATTCCTCTTCCTCCCCCCTTCACGTTCCCTTCCTCTTTCTTTCACTTTCCTTTCCTCTTTCTTTCCCTTTCTCTTATCCTTCTTTCTATCCTATTTCTTTCCCTTTCTCCTTCTTTCCCCTTCCTTCTTTCTTTCCTCTTTCTTTCCCTTTCTCTTATCCTTCTTTATATCCTATTTCTTTCCCTTCCTCCTTCTTTCCCCTTCCTTCTTTCTTTACTCTTTTTTCCGCTCCCTTCCTCTTTCTTACCCCTTTCCCTTCCGTCTTTCCTCATTCTTTCCCTTCCTTTTCCTTTCCCTTTCTCCTCTTCTCTTTTTTCCTTTTTTCAGGAAAGGAAAAAAAAATAAGTGAAAAGAAAATAAAGGGAAAAAAAAGTAAGAATGAATAGGGATGAAAGAAAAGTAAATTGCAACAAATGCCAAATCTAAAACTACCCCGACTTTCATATTTTCAGTGATGCTATTTATTGACAGCAAGGAAGCAGCGCAATTGTACTTGCAGATTATCTGGATATGTTAATTAATAATGCACGACTTACAGGAATCAAATTCTTTTTCTGTATCACGCAGGGAATGTAATCATCGACGAAAGATAAGTATACAAGGGAGCAATCCCATGAGCTTTCCGGGACATCAAAATTCTGCTCTTTTCTACTTTTATCACAAGCGTTTGAGCATCAAATATCAGACGCTGCCTCTAGTCTGCTGGTGACATGATAGATAAATCTATATGCCATTTTCTTTCTTTTTTTTTTTTGTTCACCTTTACGGCTCGGAGATCTGAAACTGAGAACATTAGTTTGGCAGTAAGGATTTTCTTTTTGTCTTTTTATAAAGAATAATTAAAAAGAAAGAAAGATAGGGGTCTATTTATAAATGTTTTACACAAGAAGATTCCTAAAGCTTTCACCCAAGATTTACATATTTTCCCAACTGAATTCAATTAGAAAAGAGTGTAAATTTTGGGCAAAAAAATATGCCCTATATTACCAAAAGTATTGGGACGCCTGCCTGTACATGCACATGAACTTTAATGCATCCCAGTCTTAGTCCGTAGGGTTCAATATTGAGTTGGCCCACCTTTTGCAGCTAACAACAGCTTCATCTCTTCTGGGAAGGCTGTCCACAAGGTTTAGGAGTGTGTTTATGGGAATGTTTGACCAGAAGCGCATTCATGAGGTCAGGCACTAATGTTGGGTGAGAAGGCCTGGCTCGCAGTCTGCGCTCTAATTCATTCCAAAGGTATTTTTTCGGGTTGGGGGTCAGGACTCTGTGCAGATTAGTCAAGTTCCTCCACCCCAAACCCACTTATTCATGTCTTTATGGACCTTGCTTTGTGTACTGGTGTGCAGTCATGTAAGAATAAGAAGGGGCCAACCCCAAACTGTTCCCACAAAGTTGGGAGCATGAAATTGTCCAAAATGTCTTGGTTTGCTGACGCCTTAAGAGTTTCCTTCACTATGGAGCTAAGGGGCCAAGCCCAACCCTTGGAAAACAACCTTACACCATAATCTCCCCATCCACCAAATGATTTGGACCAGTGCACAAAGCAAGGTCCATAAAGACATGGATGAGCGAGTTTGGGGTGAAGGAACTTGACTGGCCTACACAGAGTCCTAACCTCAACCCGACAGAACACCTTTGGGATGAATTAGAGCGCAGACTGTGAGCCAGGCCTTCTTGTCCAACATCAGTGCCTGATCTCACAAATGCTCTTCTGGAAGAATGGTTAAACGTTCCCATAGACACCCTCCTAAACCTTGTGGACTCCCTTCCCCGAAGAGTTGAAGCTGTTATAGCTGCAAAGGGTGGGCCAACTCAATATTGAACCCTACGGACTAAGACTGGGATGCCATTAAAGTTCATGTGTGTGGAAAGGCAGGCGTCCCAATACTTTTGGTGTTGTGTATATAGACTCCATGTTGTCTTAAATGAGCAGTTGTTTGGGTAGTGGAAACTACATGAAAAAACAAATACTCAAATAATCAAAATGAAAAACTTTTTTTTTATGGCTTTTTTATATGGCTTGTTTGCCAACAATTAAAATTATTTTACGTCCAGTTTTGGTCTGCCGCTATATTCTGCTTTCCCATGAGTTACCCTTGCAGTCCCATGGAGTGAAGCCTTGCTGTGTTGGAGCCGCCTTGCCAGAGCTATTGAGCTTAAAGCCTGTCTTCATCTGGCTACACTTGTAGGTCTAAAAGTTCCCAGCTGCTCTTTGAGTACGTTGTTCAGGCATCTAGCATTGACCTTGAAAGGAGGTCAACAATGGTCAACAATGGCCACCTGCATATTTCCTCAATAAAAAAAGCCCAGCGTCAGGCATTTTTTTCTCAACATTAGAATCTAGCCCCTGTAGGTGTTAAAAAAGAAAAAAAACAGCTTGGGCTGCAACACTCAGGTAGCACTCACCCCCAAAAGAGCCCACTAGTTTTGTCCCAGGTTCTTTTCCCACATTAGTGTAGTAGCAGCCAGGCACCCAGTAACAATCACACTTCTGGCTCAATGGACAGTCAAGGGGTATTTTTTGATGCTTTATTGTAAGCTGAACTTGGATAGGGTGCAGGGAGGCTGTGGGATACTCCAGTAACATTATGTGAAAACATGAGGACACTTCTCACGTTCTCAAACTTCTTAATACAGTCCCTTCAGCAGAAAATAAGGGACGGGACAATAGAGAGACACCATAGGAAATGTCCCACTTTAAGCAAGCTCTGGCACTGATGTACAATGGATAGAAACAGCGCACTGTCACTAGGATCCTACAGGTAGATCTGTACTCACAAATGTCCCTGGATACTTGAATGCCTCCTTCCAATATCAGCTAAACGTTTCTTCCGGGAACTCTGCAGAGCAGATCCTCAGTGAAAATACCTCAATCAGTTCCAGCAAGATCCAGTAGAACAGCCCCCTCCCCCAACTCTGGCTGAGCTGGGACCTTGATGAACACTTGTGAAGTGTCACCAGTACTGCCCACAAGGGCAGTATCTCTTAAGGCTGGAAACTTCTCCTCCTAGACAAGAACCTTGCTGCTCCAGGCCTCAGACTTTTTATGTACACCCCAGCCACCTACTGGGTTCCTGTCAGGGCTGGGCTCAGCCCTTCCGTCTCAAAGCTGGCCGCTCAGCTGTCAGCTAATTGCCAGCTCCTATCTCTCCACAGTGAGTCACCTGTTCAGGATATCCTGCTCATCAGTCCTGCCTACTTAAGCCGTCCAGCCCAGATGATCTCTGCCTTCGCCTTGGTCACATCTCTAGAGACGTTCTCCTGTGTTCCTGTTAAAGACTTGCTTCCCTGACATCCCTTCTGGCTCCTGATCCTGCTTGCTGTTCTACTACGCTCATCTCTGGCTCCCTGATGTTTTGGCTTGTCTGACTATCCGTTCCGGTTCCTGAGCTGTGGCTATGTTTTGACTACGTTTACTCTGTTTACCTTTTTTATTATTATTAGACAAGTGTGATTTAACTGTACTTCTGTCTCATTCTGATTCATGATTTCTGACAGTTCCTTTCCCAGGGATTGGCTGAGACCACATAAATATCCAGGCTGTGGGTCTGCCCCTTCCAGCCCACTACATTTTGGGATCCACTAGAAGGCAGGGGAAAGCAGTTGAGAATGCCGCCAGTTAAACATAGAATAGCCCAAAATAATTACATATGCTCCACTGACTGCAAAGGAGCCCAAGGACCTAAATTTATATGACATTTCTAGCAACCTATCTAGGAGAGAGCTATACTCATATTAGAAATAGAGGTGTCCCCAGCAGTACTTCTTTTTTATCACCAGATGTCCTCAGTCTGCTGGATAAAATGACACCCATCATCACTCAACCCAAAAGACTAAAAAAATACTGTCAGTTCAGGGTGTCATGGCTCTGCCTTATTGGGGGGGCTGGGGGGGGGCATTACAATAGCACAATTCATTAACAGCATAAAGATGCAGAGAGTGTGCTGCCCAAATCAAATCACAATCATGATTTGCATCATTCAAGACCACCCATGGTCAAGGGAAGATCAGAAAAAGTGGAGGACCCTTCATGTCATATGATTGGCCTGAAGACTTTGGAAAAAGGGTAAATGTACACTCACCGGCCACTTTATTAGTTACACCTGTTCAATTGCTTGGTAACATAAATTGCTAATCAGCCAATCACATAGCAGCAACTCAACGCATTTAGGCATCTAGATGTGGTGAAAATGGCTTGCTGAAGTTCATACCAAGCATCAGAATGGGGAATAAAAGGGATTTAAGTGACTTTGAATGTGGCATGGTTGATGGTGCCAGATGGGTTGGTCTGAGTATTTCAAAAACTGCTGATCTGCTGGGGTTTTCTTGCACAACCATCTCTAGAGATTACAGAGAATGGTCCAAAAATATCCAGTGAGCGGCAGTTGTGTGGAGGAAAATGCCTTGTTGATGTCAGAGCAGAATGGGCGGACTGGTTCAAGATGAAAGAAAGGCAACAGTAACGCGAATAAACACTCGTTACAACCACGGTATACAGAATACCATCTCTGAATGCACAACACATCGAACCTTGAAGCAGATGAGCTACAGCAGCAGAAGACCACACCGGGTGCCAGCTGCTGTCAGCTAAGAACAGGAAACTGAAACTACAATTTGCACAGGCTCACCAAAATTGGACAATAGAACATTGGAAAAACATTGTCTGGTCTGATGAGTCTCGATTTCAGCTACGAAATTCAGATGGTAGGGTCGGAATTTGGCGTAAACAACATGAAATCATGGATGCACCTTTGAGATGTGGTGGTACGGAGTCGCATCATGGATGTGCAGCCGACAAATCTGCAGAAACTGCGTGATGCTATCATGTCACTATGGACCAAAATCTCTGGGGAACGTTTCCAACATCTTGTTGAATCTATGCCATGAAGAACGAAGGCAAAAGAGGGTCCAACCCGGTTCTAGCAAGGTGTACCTAAGGGAGAGGGGGAGCACTGGTTAGCTGGTTAGCTTTAGTTAGTAGTCTGAGTTACTACGAAAGAGCAAAGTATTTTAGCCCTTTAATAGCCGTAGAAGGCTCCACAAGTTGTCTGCAGTAAAGCTTTAGAAAAAGCATCCAAATGAATGTACTAACTTGGGCGGTGGAATTGTCTGGAGACTGGAAATCCCAAAGCCCAATGATGGGGGCAATTCCACAGAGATACACTTAGGAAAGTACCACTTTCCCACATAAGCGGAGGCCAAGTCTTCAATTACTATACAAGTGCAAGATACTTTAGCAGCCATGTGAACAAATATAATTAGGCTACCAAGAGGGCGAAACCTGAATCCCGACAAAATTCTAAGACGGGGGAATTGGATATACCCAGGGGTAAAAAAAAAAAAAAAACCTCAGGGGCATGTACTTCATATCTAATCCCAACACAGATGCTGCTCAGGGAGATTGTCAGGTCTTGCGTACATTACCACTTTCTATCTTCCTAAAAGCATTATGTCTGTAATCCACAGAGCGTTCACCTAATTTCTGTCTATTTCTGTCTCTGTTGCCTCCTCTTTCTTCCGCTGTTTGTCACGATTCAGCATTAAAGACGTCCATCAAGATCTTTCACATTACTTGATGCGATGTTTAAAATGTTAAGTGTCTGCGTTTAGCCCATTATTGCACTATTTTAGATATCTACCTACCTTTGCCGTCATCAGCTAGCTTTTAGGCAGTGCCTCTTCCACTCGTCATTTTCAAAAAAAGGTTTGCACATTTATCTTCCTTTCTGAAAGATCGATTTTTTTTTTCTCTACACTCATATAAATCTAACCATTGTAAAGCTTATTGGACATTCTGCTGAAGGGGAAATGAAGTGCACGTTGAAGGATCATTTAGCATAAAACATTTACACGCCAATCAGGACTTCTCATTTCAAGACCTGACCCTTGTGTGGTCCTCACATGGTCTAACCTAGCCTTCCTCAAACTTTTCAATACAGAGGAACCCTTGAAATAACTTTCCGATCTCAGGGAACCCCTGCTAAAAATGACTATCGCCACAACTCGTGATACATTAGTGTGATGATCAGTGAGAAGAATGTTCCTTACACGTGTGGCCATTGAGAAGAATTACCCCCTTACAGATAGATAGAGATATCAATGGTGTCAGTGGGAACTCATCTGAGAGGCAAAACTGTCATCGCGTAAACAGAAAAATCAGTGCTACTACCCATACAACACACAGATAGCAAAGCTCCCGAGTGCTCAATCCACAGTCGATGGCTAAGTAGAGTAATGTAGGAAAAATGATACGCATTCCGGTTGTTGCTCCTAAAAAATTACTAAGGCCTAATGACTAATGACTATGACTTATGCCGCGTACACACGAGCGGACTTTACGGCGGACTTTGCCCGGCGGACTTTTCGACGTACTTTCCGACGGACTTTCTGAATGAACGGACTTGCCTACACACAATCCACCAAAGTCCGTTGAATTCGTACGTGATGACGTACGACCGGACTAAAACAAGGAAGTTCATAGCCAGTAGCCAATAGCTGCCCTAGCGTGGCTTTTTTGTCCGTCGAACTAGCATACAGACGGCGGACTTTTCGACCGGACTCGATTTCAACGGATAAATTTGAAACAAGTTTCAAATCTAAGTCCGTCCAACTTTTGAGAAAACAAAGTCCGCTGGAGCCCACACACATCGAATTGTCCGACGAAATCCAGTCCGCCGGGCAAAGTCCGCCGTAAAGTCCGCTCGTGTGTACGCGGCATAAGGCCTTATAGGCTGAAACGCGTCAACTGTTTTCATCTGCGTTTGTGCACTATGGCTTTTTTAATAAAATGAAGATTTTTTTTTTAAGAGCAACAATCATAGAGCGGATCATCTTTCCTACAGAACTGTCATTGCTCAAGGAACTCCTAGCAACCTCTGGAGGAACCCTAGTTGAGAAACCCTGGTCTAATATAAGAAGCATGTGGTATTTGACCTTGTAATTTTTGACTCTCTTTGTACCCACAATACCAATGTGTAAAAGAGGGTTACTGGCGTTAATAGATTTTACTAGCCATAGGTGTGCAGGTAGGAAGGTCCAAATACGGTGTTAGAGTAGATGCAGATAAGAGGTTTTTGGTTTGGAAAGGGATAGAAGACCAAGGTGGAGAAGGAATGTGGACCTCTTCACGAGAGGCACACGTGGTGAGACCTATGGCCTGAAGAGGGAAACGTTCTAGTAACATCGATGGACAAAACAAGTTGTGGACTGTGAGTTTTGCATTCATTTCTTTGTGGCTGTTACCACCAGACGTTTGGGAAGGAATTGTATTATCTATATGATATCTTGCACCAAACTCGCCGCCCCGCTGACAAAAGTGGAATGCGTATTTTTTCTTAAAAAGAAAAATAGCTTTAAAAAGTCAGCAGTACCTCTTCACCGTGTCCCCATTTAAAAAGCATTGATTGCGGCATTACCCAGACAGCATCATTTTGTATCCGCGGATGCTGAAAATGACACCATTTGATTTTAACTTCTCCATGTGATAGTGTCAAAGGAACCAAGTAGCACTTAATCACTTGATAAGTGATTTTCATCTTTAATAATTTTGACTGGCGAGTGGATAAGAGAGAAAGAAAATAATCACAGAAAATGCTCAATTTGCATGAACAAATGCTTGAAGTTTATTTGCTGTGTATGTAACCACTGGTGCACAGCAGAAGTTATCAATGAGTTCAAGTTGGACTTTTCCCAAGCACCATTTACATCTGACAGGACCAACATAACATAATATCATTGTCATTTCACTCAGTCCTGTGAAAAGAGAAAGCAGAACATCAGGCAAAAATAAAATAAAAACCAAAGAATTGAATAGCCCATTAGTCCTTTCATGTTTTCGCACATGTAGCACCCCTCTGACACCCCAGAGGCAGGATGGCACCTCCGGAGGCCAGGGGTGGGCTAGAAATTTACTCCAGGGCTGAGCCCATGGCACAAATGGAAAGAAAGGATATTGGGTGCCAGTCACTTTTGTCTTTTTAAAGTTTTATTGCAGTTTTATTGCAAGTTTTATTGCAAGTTTTATCCCTGAAGAAGATTATATTTTCATACATATATCGAAACGCGTCGGATGCTCCCACTACCCATCATTATTCATTCATTCCATGGATGGTATTTTATGTATAGTGGGGTGATGCCATTTGTGACATATTTCGTAATATGATACATGTACATGTGTGTTATTGTTTTAATTTTTTCTCTTGGGAAAATGTTTTTACAATATTAATAAATAAATTAATAAATCTTTTTTTATTAAAACACAATCTTGATTATTCATAATTGCCTTTAAAAGCCCATTCATGAGGTATTTCGCATTTTCTAAGGAGGTGAGGGTTAGGGGTCCCGGATACCATAGCAGATCACTTGCAGACTCTTCAGATCAATGTCCAGCTTCCCAGAATCAGAACTTTTACGCTGACCCACCAACACTGTTTTCACATTCCCGAAATTTCAGTGCGTCCTCCAAGTAAGTCACCAGGCCCTTCTGATAGACCAGCCTTCTTCTTGGCTCTCTCCATCAAGGGGCGTTTCCTGGGTCTCCTCCTTGGCACAGCTTCCTCCAGACCAGACAGGACCACTTCAGCACACGTTAGAGCACAACACAGGCTATTTGGCCTAACAGCAGAGTTCCATCCAGCAGCACTTCACTAGGCCTCAGCCCAGGGGAATAGAGTGAGCACATGGCCTGTCCTGAATAATTATATCCTTCCCCAGCATGCACCAGTGACATAAATCTCCTACCAAATTGGCTGATGAAAATATAAATATTTATAACTTAATTGTGTTTGTGAAATATCATGACCAGTGGTGCCAGTGACATCTACTGGTCACAGTGAGAAATCACAAGCCAACTTAAAGCGGTTCTAAAAACACAGGGGTTTTTAACCTTAAAGTGATTGTAAAGGTAAATAAAAAAAAATAACAAACATATCATACTTACCTCCACTGTGCAGCTCGTTTTGCACAGAGAGGCCCCGAACCTCATCTTCTGGGTTTTCCCGGCCGCTCTCACAGCTCCTCCTCACATCTGATAACCCCTTCAGAGAAGCGCTTCCCCGAGGGGGTTACCTTGCGGGTGCGCTCCCAAGTCCAGCATTCGGCGTCCATAGAGGCTGATTGCATTAATCGGCCCCACCCCCCAGCGCCCGCGTCATTGGATTTGATTGACAGCAGCGGGAGCCAATGGCTGCGCTGCTATAAATCTACCCAATCAAGAGCCAAGGAACCCCGGGCAGAGAGACAGCGCATTCCGGGTCAAGTTCAAGGGTTCAGGTAAGTAAAGCGGGGAAGTAAAGCGGGGGGGGGCTTGGGGGGCCGGTCACTGCCAGGTGTTTTTTCACCTTAATAGGATAGGATGCATTAAGGTGAAAAAACATGAAGGTTTACTTTAAAGTGGATGTAAACCCGATTCATGAAATTTGACCTACATATATCTGTAGTGTTTACTTATCTCTCTCCAAAGCCCTAAGTCCCATGTCTTTCTGCTGCTTCGTTCCTCTGTTATCAGCATGATAACTTCTGACAAGCTCTCCAACACAGGAGATAAAAGCAGCTGAAAATTTGCGGGGAAGGTTGCTATAAATAGATTAGCAGAGAGCTTGTCTATTCACAGCACAGCTCTGCAAGTATGTTCGTTCCTCTGCCTATGTGGAGGAGGGGGGGTGCCTTTGCCTTTGATTTTTTTTTTCATTCCTGTGTATCATCTGAGGCTGTTCACGTCACTGGGTATATGGAAGGGTTTACATCCACTTTAATGCATTAAGGTTAAAAAACCTTCTGTGCTGCAGGAACCCCCCCCCCCCCTATACTTACCTGAACCCGATCCGATCCAGCGATGTGCACAAGAACAGCAGCTCTAGCCGCTGTCACCCTTCTCATAGGGCAGATTGATAGCAGAGGCAGCCATTCGCTCCCGCTGCTGCCAATCAAATGCTGTAGGAAGGGAGCGGCGGGGGGGGCCAATAGACACAGACTGGGTGGCTCGGTAGTTAGAACACACGGGTGCCCCCATTGAAAGTGGCTCTGATGAGGCTGCACTGATAAGGGGGCCCTGATGGCCACTGAGGAGGTGGCACTGATGGCCAATGAAAAGCTGC
Organism: Lithobates clamitans; assembly: GCA_037952925.1. Classification (NCBI taxonomy): domain Eukaryota; kingdom Metazoa; phylum Chordata; class Amphibia; order Anura; family Ranidae; genus Lithobates; species Lithobates clamitans. The sequence continues at coordinate 55,002 of JBBGZY010001290.1, forward strand.
ATTGATGGGCACTAATGAGGCTGCACTGATGAACACTGATAGGCTGCACTGATGAGGCTGTATTGATGGGCACTGATGAGGCTGCACTGGTGGACACTGATAGGCTGCACTGATGAGGCTCCACTGATGGGCACTGATGAGGCTGCACTGATGGGCACTGATGAGGCTGTACTGATGGGCACTGATGAGGTGGCACTGATGGGTACTGATGAGGCTGCGCTGATGAGGGGGCCCTGATGGCCACTGATGAGGTGGCACTGATGACCAATGATAAGCTGCACTGATAGGCACTGATGAAGAGGCATTGATGAGGCTGCACTGAAGAGGTTGCACTGATGGGCAATGATGAGGCTACGTTGATGGGTACTGATAAGCTGCACTGAAGAGGCTGCATTGATGGGCACTGATGAGGCTGTATTGATGGGCACTGATGAGGCTGCACTGGTGGACACTGATAGGCTGCACTGATGAGGCTGCACTGATAAGGCTGCACTGATGGACACTGAAGAGGCTGTACTAATGGGCACTGATAGGCTGCACTGATGGGCACTGATGAGGCTGCGCTGATGAGGGGACCCTGATGGCCACTTATGAGGTGGCACTGATGACCAATGATAAGCTGCACTGATGGGCACTGATGAAGAGGCACTGATGAAGCTGCACTGATGGGCACTAATGAGGCTATGTTGATGGGTACTGATAAGCTGCACTGAAGAAGCTGCATTGATGGGCACTGAGGAGGATGTATTTATGGGCACTGATGAGGCTGCACTGAAGAGGTTGCACTGATGGGCACTGATGAAGAGGCACTGATGAGGCTGCATTGATAAGGCAGCACTGATGGGGCACTAATATGCTGCACTGATTGGCTGCTGCACTGATGGGCACTGATATGCTGCACTGATTTGCTGCACTGATTGACACTGATTGGCAGTGCCCTGATTATCCATGTAAATGTCTGCTGTCACAGTAAAGGCAGTTATTGGCTTTCCTTTCCTCACACAGTGACAGCGCTGAGGAAAGGATTGCTGATAACCGGCATTTGTTTACATGTAATCAGCTGTGACTGGCTCTTTACCCCGATCGGTGATGTGCTGTGTCCAAGAGACATAACTCTCCGATGATCGCCACGCTGAGCGCCCCCCCAGGGGTTGCCCACAAGCGACGTGACCGAGAGGACATATGATGTCCATACAGAAGGAGGAGAGACTCAATGGACCACTAGGTCCTTTTTTTGCTGCCATCACTCTTCTATGTTTCTATCTTTGTATGTAAAAAGCAGCGATGCAGTACAAAAAAGCAAAAAAAAAAAAAAAAGCCAATAAAATCTTTCGACTGAACTGACATTGCCAGAAAGAAAGTGCATCAATCAGCGGAGTCTGCATATCGCCTTGCAACTGTCAATCAATATGGAACGCGTTCAGTTTTCATCGTCTATATCGAGTTCTTCTGGTGCCCTCTCCGGGTTCTCCCGGCGCAGGCCATCAAATTGTTTTAGTCGGCTGAAAACTTCAGCACCAGCGGACAGCTCCCCGCTATTGAGATGGATAAGGGCCCTTCCTCTCCTTTACCGGGTGCTAATGCAGATATTTACTTCCGAATCCGACAAGCTGAATTTCAATCAGGTCTCTTTACTTTTCTGCCACCGGCAGGAATAAAGGTAGAGCTGGATTGGGGTTAAAGAGAAGCAGATATTTATTTTAAATGTAATGCATGGGATTTAAATAAGTTGCAGACTTTTGCTTATAAAAGGAAATGTTAGCGAGGGTCGCACTTGCTTTGAATAATAGATGTTTTTTTTTTTCTTCTTCTTCTTTTTCTAAGAATGCAAAATGTTGAAACCAGCAGAAAAAAAAAAAAAAAAAGATTTTATAAAGCACCCGGAGCTTCGGAATGAATAATTCCACCTCAAAGGGGCTTTATTGTTTCTGCGCGTCTATAGCCAACTTTCAGAGAGCGCAATTATTGGAGCACGCATGGCGTTAGCCGGTATGTTTACACTGCAAGAATCTTAATAAATAAAACACCTAATTTCATCTTTTTTTTTTTTACACCGGGAGACGGTGTCAAGTATTGACAGCTATTTTTCTGCCATCCAACAGAACTTCTTTCAGGTGGAAAATATAAAATCCATATGATATTTATCTGTTGGGTACGGATCTCGGATTCTCATCTTCTTCTACAAAAGAGTTTTTATAATAAGGTTCTAATTTAAAAAAAAAAAAAAAAGAAAAAAGCAGACCGCATTCAAGCTAAAATAAGTAGCAGAGTGACGGAAGGAGTTGTATGTTTCGTAGCAACCAGCTTAATAATTGAATTCGCATTCCTAGCAAGCAAGCAGGCAATTGCACAAGGCGGCGGGAATTGATGTCAATTTCTGATAATTTTCATAAAGGAAGACCTTTACAACAATCACAATTGCATGAATTCTAAAGGTTCAATTTTTATTTATTTTTTAAATCATTTTATGACCAGGGCCTTTTTTTTTTTCTATTCAGCACTGCGCTACTTTAACTGGCAATTGCGCGGTCATACAACGCTGTACGCACATGAAATTTTGTAGCATTTTTTTTTTTTTTTTTAAAGACAAATAAAGCTTTCTATTGGTGGTATTTGATCACCACTGGGTTTTTTATTTTGTATTATATAAACAAAAAAGTTGACGTTTATAACTTTCTGTCATAAAATATATCCAATAAAATCTAATTTCTTCACAAATTTAGGCCAAAATGTATGCTGCTACATGTCTTTGGTAAAGAAATTAAATAAAATAAATAAAAAATTCCCAATAAGTGTACATTAATTGGCTTGTGTGAAAGTTATAGCACCTACAAACTATGGTATATATCATGTGCCGCTACCAACTATGGTATTGTGGTCATGGGCCACAATAAGCGGAGCGGACGGATGACAGATCATGCGCCAAGCCCCTAACCTACATGCAGGGCGCCGGACGCATGGATTCCAATGTTTTGTGTTTTTTTTTTTTTTTCAAAGCACGTGATTAGAGGCTAAGGCTCTAATTGGCTTCCAAAAAAGGGTAAGCACACCCAGTTGTGTGACATTAGCCAATAAATATTCGCTAATGACTTCTTGTTTCTCCTCCTGGTCAATTAGGAAGCGGGTGCTGAGACCCGATTGGCTGGGGGTCCTAAGACCGGATTTGGCAGCGAGTCCTAAGTCCTGATTGGCCGGAAGGAGAAGCGACCGCCGGGACTTGGGAGGAGACACAGGCGGGGAAGCCGCCGAAGCAGCAACCTGAATGGGGTTGGCGGGGGGTTCCTGGCAGGCAACGGGCGAGCAGTGTGGCGATATGTAATAATTTGCAACCACTTTCATTTTTTCTTAAGGGTGATAAGTCATTCTGTTCTGTTCAAGTTCATAGCTGTTCATCTATTGGAACAGCATGTAAATTCGTTCCGTGCACTGGGGCAAAATGGAATGTCCTGAGGCTATATTCTCTGTAGATTGAATGTGTGACTGGAGAACATACCACATTATGGCCACCAGATGGAGCTGAAGAACATACTTATTTCTTATGATAGTCAGCACCATCTAGTGGCCAAAATGCAGTATCCCCCCCCCCCATGAACAAATTTGAATTTGAAGGGAATACAGCCTGTGAACATTCAAATTTGTCCCAAACACACAGAATGAATTTACATGAAGTTTTGATGAATAGGCCCCACTGGGGCACCATAAAGATCCCAGTGCCAGAACAACCTGAACATATATTTTTGCTATAAAATAAGAATACACCTATTCAAAGTACATTTAGACTTAAAAAAAATATCACGTTCACAAAATAATAATAATAATAATAACAATTTTATATATATATACACACACTGTTAGCTGTACCTAATGTGCTAATGACATAGATGAATGTTCCCTTATCATTTATATCAATATCTGATCTTTCTTTAAATCAGGAAATAAAAACACAACTTAAATAATGCTCAGTATAATCAATCATAGGTAGAGCTGCCTTTATATTGCTGGAAAATGTCCATTAATCAAAAGCTTATACCTGTACAGCTAGCTAGAGGCTTAGAATAATATGAGCCATATTAAAGTACATATAGGATTCCATTAAATCTTACAGTCACATAAATATGGACATTTTCACATCTTAAATATACACAGCTCGAGTATTCCACAACTAGTCTTCATTGAATATTTCCAGTTTAGCCAGAAAACCCTTTGGTTTAATAGGTGAAATATTTTCCAATAAAGATATAGTAATGAACTCGTCTGGTGAGTCTATACAGTGTATAACAATCCAATCCCATAGGCTTTCAGTGTGTAATAGGGAAGGCATTCTAAGGACACACAACTTCCAGTCTTGATGTGGATCAGTAGAAAGTATTCCTATTTTTTGCAAAAATCTGCCAAATATTAACACTGGATCCCAGGCTGGCCAAGTATAAACCTATAATTAACTGCTTTAGAAAAAAGACTGTTTTACAGAGCTCATTAGCTCAAGCTACATAGAAATATAGGACAGTGACAGCAGAAAAAAAGGTCAAGTGGTCCATTGAATCTGTGCCTGTTTTTTTTAAATTTTATATATAATGCATATCTTTCTATGCATATATATTTAAATAAATAAATATATATATATATATATATATATATATATATATATATATATATATATATACATATATATATATATATATATATATATATATATATATATATATATATATACATATCATTTTTTTAAATTTATGTATCTTTTATGTCTGAGTAAATGCATATTTAATAATTACTTTAAAAAACCTATATATATATATATACATTGATTCTTGAAGGAGAACCGCACCCAGCTTTAAGTTCAGTGCCAGCAAAACAGGTCTTCCCACCGACCTTAGATATAAAGAAGAAAATCCAAAAGGTTGCTGCACTTAAAAATCTTTGTTGCTTTATTTCATCAAGTCTTGAGAGAAGATTACAAAGCAGGTATAATCATTCCAGACAAAGTAGTAGTCAATACAGACATGAATGGATTACGTTTCGGGCTACCTTGCTTACGCCCTTCCTAAGATCCATCAAAGCACATCTCTCTCTCTCTCTCTCTCTCTCTCTCTCTCTCTATATATATATATATACTCACCGGGCACTTTATTAGGTACACCTTGCTAATACCGGGTTGGACCCCCTTTTGACTTCATTCTTCGTGGCATAGATTCAACAAGGTGTTGGAAACTTTCTTCAGGGATTTTGATCCATAGTGACATGATAGCATCACGCAGTTGCTACAGATTGGTCGGCTGCACATCCATGATGCCAATTTCTTGTTCCACCACGTCCCAAAGGTGCTCTATTGGATGAGATCTGGTGAGTGTGGAGCTCTGTTGGATTGAGATGTGGTGAGTGTGGAGGCCATTGGAGTACAGTGACCTCATTGTCCAGTGGTGAGATGATCGGAGCTTTGTGACATGGTGCATTATCCTGCTGGAAGGAGCCATCAGAAGATGGAGACACTTTAGTCATAAAGGGATGGACATGGTCAGCAACAATACTCAGGTAGGCCGTGGTGTTTAAACAATGCTCAATTGGTACTAAGGGGCTCAAAGTGTGCCAAGAAAATATCCCCCCCACACCATTACACCACCACCAGCCTAAATCGTTGATACAAGGCAGGATGGATCCATGCTTTCAAGTTGTTTGCGCAAAATTCTCACCCTACCATCTGAATGTCGCAGCTGAAATCGAGACTCATCAGACCAGGCAACATTTTTCCAATCTCCTATTGTCCAATTTTGGTGATCCTGTGTGAATTGTAGCCTCAGTTTCCTGTTCTTAGCAGACAGGAGTGGCAACTGGTGTGGTCTTCTGCTGCTGTAACCCATCTGTTTGAAAGTTTGATGTGTTGTGTATTCATACCTTGGGTGTAATGAGTGGTTATTTGAGTTATTGTTGCCATCCTATCATCTCAAACCAGTCTGCCCATTCTCGTCTGACCTTCTACATCAACAAGGCATTTTCCTCCACACAACTGCCGTTTACTGGATATCTTCTCTTTTTCAGGCCATTCTCTGTAATCCCGAGAGATGGTTATGTGTGAAAATGCCAGTAGATCAACAGTTTTTGAAATACTCAGACCAGCCCGTCTTGCATCAACAACCATGCCACAATCAGGCTGGGTTCGCACTATTGCAGGAGATTTTGACCAGCTCTCTATGGAACCGGTTTATATATCTCCGCTGTGACTCCAGTGTGGATTTGCATATGAGCCCTGTGCGTCTTTTGGTCCGTTTCAGGTCCGAATTTAGCCATAAATTCGGGCTGAAATCGGACCTATGACGGTGAACGGGGACGCACCGGACCCCTGCTGTGAGCCGCATTCGAAGATAGTGTGAACCCAGCCTCAAAGTCACTTAAATCCCCTTTCTTACCCATTCATATATATATAATGTATTTATGTATCTTTTATGTCTGAGTATAGATTCCATAATTGCTATTAGACAGTGGACAAGTGGACAACCATAAAAAAATAAATAAAAAAATCACCATCCTGGGCAAATACAACTGTGCACACAATATAATACATACTATATAATATAATATATAACATAAATGATAGACCTATAAAGTATCATAAAGTGTAGGTCTATGTTCGTCCCAAGCATGTTTGAATCCACTTTCTGTTGACTGACTCACTACCTCTGCTGGAAGACTGTTTCAAACATCAAATACTCTTCCACTAAAATTATGCTTTCTAAGAAAGGTTTTGAACTTTCCTCCTTCTAGTTTGAGGTCATGTCCCCCCGTGTTCTTGATTTTCGTTTCATATTAAAAATAAGGCCCTCAACCCTATTCACCCCCTTGATGTATTTAAAGGTTTCAGTCCTGTCTTCCCCTTTCCCATCTTTATTCCAGACTGTACATATTAGGTGAAGCCTCTACTGATATGTTTTTTAAATGTACAGTGGGATGACTCGGAGGAGTGGCTTCCCGCAACACCTCTCCTTTTCCTCCTACTCTGTGCAAATGGGGCTGTATGGAGATTTATTTTGAGAGTAATGTAGCGTACACACTTTTCGACCGGACTGGTCCGACGGACTTTCCGACAGACTTTCGACGGACTTTTGAAGGACTTCTGATGGACTTTTGAACAAACGGACTAGCCTACACACGATCACACCAAAGTCTGACGGTTTTGTACGAGATGAAGTACGACCAGACTAAAATAAGGAAGTTGATAGCCAGAAGCCAATAGCTGACCTAGCATGGGTTTTTGTCCTTCGGACTAGCATACAGACGAGCGGATTTTTCGACCGGACTCGAGTCCATCGGACAAATTTGAAACATTTTCCAAATCTAAAGTCCGTCGACCGAAAAAGTCCGCCACAGTCTGCTGCAGGTCCAAAGGAGCCCACGCATGGTCGGAGTTGTCCGCCGGATTGCTTGGCTCTCTCTTTGAAACGCACTTTCTGAATTTTTTGTCATGGTTGTGCCCTGTATAAAAATGTTTATTTATAAAATTGGCATTTGATGGAAATATCAAAGAACAAGAGACAAAAAGTAATTTTAATAATGTAAAATAAAATGTAACTAAACCATTATAATTAGAAAATTCCTAAATGGAAGAATTTTTATCCAGTGTTCCCAATCATTCTCTATACCATTCTGTGTTTTTTTTATATACAGATTTTCAATGGCTTCATACATAAGTAAGGACACAACTGACTGGATGGCAATCACTTCAAAGACAAGATTGATGCAATACTTGAGGACACCGCCACTGTTCATACATCTTCCCCACCAGTGGTGGTCCATCCTTTAGGGGCGCAGACGCGCCACCCCCCTATCCATGCGTCTTGCCCCCTAATTTACATGCGGGGCACCGGACGCATGGATTCCAATGCGTTTTTTTTTTAAGCACGTGATTAGAGCCTGAGGCTCCAATAGGCTTCAAAAAAGGGTGGGCTTGGGGCGCAGAACACTGTGCCCGAACCCACCCAGTTGTGTGACAATAGAAAATGAATATTCGCTTTTGTCAGATTGATTATGCTTCCGGCCAATCAGGAAGCGGGTCTTGAGATCCGGTTCCTGATTTGATGAAAGGAGAAGCGATCCTATTGGCCTATGAGGAGCAGAGAGGAGGGGGGAGGAGACACATGGTCGCCATTTGGAGATGCACGAGAAGACGTCACCCGGAGGGAAGCGCTACCTGCTTGATGGGGTAAGTGCGGGGCCGACCGAACGACCGTCGTTGGGGTGGGAGGGTGCGGGTGACCCGACCGACCCATGGGGGGGTGGGAGGGTGCGGGTAACCCGACTGACCGGGTTGGGGTGGCTGTGGGTGCATTGTTTGCCCCCCCAAAAATAACTTAATAAACACCAGCCGCCACTGTTCCCCACTCAACACACCTTGTCTAACTACGCAGTCTCCTTTTTTGAACTGGCTACTACTGAAGAGGTTATAAAACTTTTCTCATATGCCCACCTAACCAATTGTCCCCTGTATCATGTTCCCTCGCAACCACTATGGTCACCCTCCTATTCTATCTTATGCTCCCTCGCTCACATCTTTAATCACTCCCTCTCTAGTGGCACCTTCCCCTCCCCTCTAAAGCGTGCACAGATCACTCCCATACTTAAAAAGCCCTCACTGAACCCCACCAACTTGATCAACTTAAGACCCATCTCATTCCTCCCATTCACCTCTAACCTTGTAGAACACTTAGAAACACTTTTTATTTCTACAATCGTCGTAGCTCCTACCTCATTGAAAATAACCTTCCTGACCCCTTACAGTCCAACTTTCGCTCACAGCACTCCACAGAAACTGCATCACTAAAACTCACTGCTAAAACCAATGGCCACTATTCCATACTCCTACTACTTGACCTCTCTGCGACCTTTGATACTGTTGACTATCTGCTTCTCACTAAACTCCATTCCCTTGGCCTCCAAGATTCTGCTGTAACCTGGTTCTCCTCCTACCTATCACAGCGCTCCTTCAGTGTTACCTACAACTCTGTTTTTCTCCTCTCCATTGCCCCTGTGGGGGTTCCCCAAGACTCTGTTCTTGGACCCCTTCTCTTCTCTATCTACACCTCTTCCCTTGGTCACTTGATAACCTCCCATGGCTTCCATTACCATCTCTACGCCGATAACACCCAAATCTATCTGTCTACTCCTCACCTCACTCCTTCAGTCTCCTCTCGCATTACTAACTTTTCTAACTGACATATCAGCAAGGATGTCGCACCATTTCCTTAAATGAAATCTCTTTAAAACTGAGCTGATAATATTTCCACCTGTCCATCCCCCTCCATGACTTTTCCATCAAAACCACGAATGCAATCATCAACCCCCCCCACCTCGTGCCAGGGTACTAGGTGTAATCCTAGACTCTGACCTGTCCTTTTAGCCCCAAATCTAATCGTTGTCAGAAGCCTGTAGACTTCACCTCCATAACATATCAAAAATTCGCCCCTTTTTAACAAATGAAACCAAGCTACTCATTTACTCCCTCGTTATCTCTCACCTTGACTATTGCAACTCCCATCTCATTGGCCTACCTCTCCATAGGCTATCCCCTCTTCAGTCTATCAAGAATCCTGCTGCTGCCAGACTTATCTACCAACTGCTCAGCATCTGCTACCCCTCTCTGCCAATCCCTACACTGGCTCCCGATCGCCCAGCTCTAGGAGCGACACGGAAGTCCACCGCCTGACACCTCGCGGTTTCCCCTTGGTGGACCGTCCTCCTCAGCAGTGGCCACTACATCTGAGAACATCTTACGGTTGATGTTGTTTTTCTATGAGCCTGTACCCCTTCTTATACATGTGAGTGACCATTTGTCCGTTGGTCGACTGTTTCAATAAATTGCTGCACTTAGAGGCGCTCTTCTCCTTTTTTTGTGTCTTATAATACAGAGTTGGCTTCTTTTCTGCTAGAGCTGCCCTAAAGTGCGCCTGTCCTTTGATTGAGCCTATACATACATGGACTCCATTGTGCATTATGGACATTTTATGAACTATTCATGTATCGTTTTTTTAAACCTGTTACGCTGAGCACATGCTATCCTGATCTTTTAACAATAGATCCCCTGCCAGCAAACAATAGGCCTCCCAACAACAATAGATCTCAAAACAGCCAGCAACAAATGACTCCCCGCAACAATACACCCCTTAGCAACACTACACTCCCCAGCAACAATAGACCCTCCAGCATTGTTTCTGTAAGTACATTTTTTTTTCTCCTTTGTTTGAATTTAAATCAGCTTGGCATAATTTCAGACTCTGTGTTTCTTGTCCTTGAACCTATTTCTTGGATATTTCTATTTTTTTTATTTGACCCCCCTGCCCCCCCTGCCCCCCCACCCCCCCCCCACACACACACACACACACACACACACCTCCCCATGACAGGGTTGTTAGAGTCAATATAAGTCCCTGCAGAATGCTCCACGAGGCATATTTTGGCTATCACTATTCTAATGTAATAAATAATAGCGTTGTCTAACTTTTGACGTGAATTAATGATTTTCCTGTGTGTGATTAATGTGGTTCCTTTTATACATTTACTTTGCAGAGATAAAACTCAGACTGTTTGGGTATCGCTACACACATTTGTAAGCGATTTGTATGTCGGAAGGACAGTTCAGCAATGGCAGCCTCAGCATTTCTGTATTGGAAAGCCTCCAACAACAATATCAGGGCTCTTTCACATGGGTGGTCGCCGCCTGTCAAACCCACCCACTGAGACCAATCAATCAGGCCAATGCTTAGGCTCTCCAATCAGCAGGGATTATGGGCAGTGGCGGCTGGTGGCATATTTTTTTTCGGGATGGGGGGGTGGCAATCCGTCCATCCGCTGCCACCCCCCCGGCGGTCGGTCAGTCTAGTCTCCGGCACCCCTCCCCGCACTTACCCCATCTTACCCCATCTAGGTCTTCTGGTCGTCCGGGCGGCGTTTCCTCCTTCCTCTGGTTCACGGCGCTGCGGCTTTCCCTGCGTCTTCTCCCTCCTCCTCCTCGGCAGCCATCAGGATCGCCTCTTCTTTTGGCCAATCAGGAAACGGGTCTCACGACCTGCTTTCTGATTGGCTGGGAGGAGAATCAGTCTTACAATAGCGAATATTCATTCGCTATTGTCACACAATTGGGTGGGCTCACCCTTTTTTGAAGCCTATTAGAACATCTGGCTCTAATCACGTGCTTTAAAAAAAAAAAATCCCATCGGAATCCATGTGGCTGGCGCCTTGCATGTAGATTAGGGGCCGGACACATTGATAGGGGGGTGGCGCCCCTGCGCACCTAAAGGACAGTCCGCCACTGATCATGAGCTTTGTTGGTGGGATAGTTAAAGGTCTGGCTCAGTGAGGGCTCTATGGAAGGACCACTGATTCCCCATAGGTAGCAAATGTCCTTCTTTATAGCATGCTGGCAGGGGACAGGCTGTAGGTCTGGCTCAGTGGGGTCAGCATTCAAACTTCTGTGGAGGGACCACTGCTTCCATATTGGGAGTAAATGTCCTTCTCTGCAGCATGCTGGCAGGGGACGCGCTTTTTTACTCAGACTGTGAATGCTTTCTAAAGAAAACATACTGGAAGACTTTGCACACAGTTTTTTATGCACTCAAATCTTTATAGGTGATGTAAATCGATAGTTGAGTTGAGCTTTAAGACTTCATGCACACTATACTCTATTGACACCTTTTTCTCTTACCAGAGTTTAGCAGCAGCAAAAACGCAGAAAAAAGGTGTTTTTTGCCTGCACGTTTATGCGTTTGGCGTCGTGATTGACCATCTACATCAGGGGACATTGTTTTTTTTATTTTTTAAATAAAGGAATTGTCAAAAACGTCCTCCTGTCTTTATACATTTTTGAAATGTTTTGGGGTGACTGAGTAGGGGTACAATGTTACTCATAATCATTCACATGGGGGGACTGGGATCTAGGAGCTTCCAAATTCCGATAAGCCCCCTGTCCACAGACCCCCACAACCACTGCCCAGGGTTGTCGAGGAGAGGCCCTTGACTTGTCCCCATCAACACCCCCCATGTTGAGGGTATGGCCTGATATGGTTCAGGAGGAGGGGCACTCGCTCGTCCCCCCCTTTCCTGTCCTGCCAGGCTGCGTGCTTAGATAAGGGCCTGGTATGGATTTTGGGAGGGACCCCATGCTGATTTTTTTTTTTCAAATTGGCGTAGGGTTCCCCTGGGTTTCCAGCCCACTCCTTGACAAACCAGCTATGCACTATGCAGCTCCACACATTCAAATGTTCGCCAAACAGACGAACAGGAGATATTCGGGCCGAACTTATGCTCGGTCTGAACCACTCTCCCAACATTAGTGCTCATACATCTGGGGGAGAGGGGGGGAATTGTCTATTTATTTTTGACACTTTTTTGGTGAAAAAGTAGGGGTACAATGTAACCCATACTCATTCACATGGGGGGAGGCTAGGATCTGGGAGGCTTCCAAATTCTGATAAGTTCCCTGCCCGCAGATGCCCACAACCACCGCCAAGAGTTGTCGGGAAGAGGCCCTTGTCCCCATCAACACCATCTATTTTGAGGGTATGTGGCCTGGCATGGTTCGGGGGGGGGGGAGAGGCACTCACTCATTCCTCCCCTTTCCTGTCCTTTCAGGCTACATGCTCGGGTTAAGGGCCTGGTATGGATTTGGGGGGGACCCCACGCCATTTAAAAAAAAAAATTTGGCCTAGGATTCCCCTGGGGTCCCGGCCCACACCTTAACCACCAGCTATGCACTATGCAGCACGCAGTGCATTGTGGGGTGCTAGGCAGACAAACATCCCGCCGAGTGCCCCACACACTTGGGTGTTCCCAAATGGGCGAACAGGAGATGTTTAGCCTAAACTTAAACTCGGTCCGAACTGCTCACCTAACACTAATGCTCATACATCTTGGGAGGGGGGAGGGGGTAGCGTTGTTTGACATGTTCACACCTGGGATCTAGGTGTCCTTGCCCCAGCACTGGTTAACACGGGGGACGTTTAGAGGCAGAGTAAAAAAAAAGGCTAAACTCCTGTAAGAGCCACGTCTTTGAGGCCTCATATAGAGAGGTATACTTCATATCTTATATCCTCAGCTCTTGTTTTCTCCAGACTTTCTTGATAAAGGTATGTAAGAAAATGGAGACTGGCAAGTTATCTAGCGAAAGGGGATGTAATTGTAATCTCCTCTGGAAATCCAGTGAAAGCCTTGACCTGACCTTATGATGACAGACGTCTCCTGTACAGTGCCCTCCCGGAATTAATCCTAGGATTGGAGTATCACTTGCCGAGATGCAAGTTGACTGTTTCCCATTATCTGTGGTCTGTTGAAGTTCAACTGAAGCCTTTCGCCTGTCACCTCGGCTAAAATACCCTTTTATATGGAATGGGTAATCCAAACGAGGCCTGACTCCTCATAATACGGCCTGAAATTTATTTATTCCCTTTGTCTTCAGAGTCAGTTGTGGATGCGGGAAGCCGGGAAACGAGAAGACTTTTTTTTTTTTTTTACAGAAAATAAATTATTTTTAATGTTCTCTGAGGCTTCTCTCGGGAATTCCACTGAAGAAAAACAGCAATATATAACTTACTGGTGATCCGTTGAGTGGTTGGATGGAGGTTTTCTCCCGCGCCTCCACTTTTATCCACATTAACCTGTTGAAGGCTAAAATAGAAATGTGCAAGAGACGGGTTTTCAAAGAATAAGTACAGGTAACCCCCTTCCCGAGTCACCCATTGTCCCTGCCCCAACCCATCTCCAAGCACCGTCTCTTGTCCCTGCCCCCTACCCTTCTCCCAATAGACCCCTTCGGCAACAATATACACTCCAGCAACATTAGACCCCCCCTACCGGCAACAATAGATCACCCACCATCAAAAATAGATCCACCCCAGCAACAATAGACTCCTACAAGCAACAGTAGATCCACCAGCAGCCAGCAACAATAAACCTACCCTAAAATAGTAGATCCCCACAACAACAAAAGATCCCGTACCAACAACAATAGCCCCTCCCCCCCATCAACAATAAATCCCTCAGCAACCAGCAACAAAAGACCCCCCCCTCGCAACAGTAGATACCCCCAGCAACATAAGACCCCCCAGCAACAATAGATCCCCCAGCAGCAACAACAGACCCCCCAGCAACAAAATAACCCCACCGGCAACCACAGATCTCCCTCCATCAACAATAGATCCACCCCAGCAATAATAGACTCATGCAAGCAACAGTAGATTCCCCAGTAGCCAGCAACAATAGACCTTCCAGCAGCCAGCAACAATAGACCCTCCAGCAGCCAGCAACAATAAACTTCCCCCAAAATAGTAGATCCCCCCAACAACAAAAGATCCATTACCAACAACAATAAATCCCTCAGTAGGCAGCAACAAAAGACCCCCCCCCTCCCCACAACAGGAGATACCCCCAGCAACAATAGACTTTGGTTACAGGTACAACTCCCTACTGATAAGACCCAATGGGAGGGTGGCCCTGTTCTTCTCCCTTAAGAGGAAAAGATATGAAATTGAAAAGTGTGTTGTTTGGAAACAACATGATATCGGTTGAGAGTCCCCTTTAATTGTAAGAATTAATATTTTCTATACATATATATAAGCAGTGGCGGCCCGTCCATATGGGGCGCAGGGGCGCCACCCCCCTAGTCTCTGTGCCCAGCCCCTAATCTCCATGCAGGGCGCCGGACGCATGGATTCCAATGGGGTTCTTTTTTTTTTTTTTTTTTTTTTTTTTAGCAGCACGTGATTAGAGCCTCAGGCTTCAAAAAAGGGTGAACCCAGTCACCCAGGTGTGTGACAATAGTGAATTAATATTCGCTATTGTCTTCCTGATTCTCCCCCGGCCAATCAGGAAGTGGGTCCTGAGACCCATCACCTGATTGGCCAAGAGGAGAAGGGATCCTATTGGCCACTGAGGAGGAGGGAGGAGATGCGGGGGGAGCCGTCATTAAGCCCAGGAGGAGGAGACGCAGGGTGAAGCCACCGCTTGCCGCCCCGAGGAAGCGCTGGCAGCGACTTAGACGGGGCAAGTACAGGGCTGGAGACCGACCGACCAACCGTCCGACCGGGAGGGGGGGGGGTGTGTCTGTGACCTGACCCACTGACCGACTGGGTGGGGCAGCGGGTGGATTGTTTGACGCCCCCCCCCTTCAAAAAAAAGTATACCTCCAGCCGCCACTGCATATAAGTATAAGTACATTTTGTAACATTTAGAATATGAAGGTGGAAAGGAGGAGACTAGAGGGGAGTAGAGATAAGGACACAGAGGAAGGGAGGGAAGGAGAGAAGACATGGGAGGAGGGTGGAGGGGAGAAAAGCAGGAGGAAGGGATAAGAGAGGAGATTGCAGGGCAGTAGAGTAAAGGAAGGAGGAGAGGAAAGGAAAGGAGAGGAGAGGAGAGGAGAGGAGAGGAGAGGAGAGGAGAGGAGGGGGGGAAGGGGAGGGGAGAGGAGAGGAGGGGAGGGGAGGGGAGGGGAGAGGAGAGGAGAGGAGAGGAGAGGAAAAGAGTAGAGAGGAAGAGAGGGAGGAAGAGGAGGAGAGATTGTAGGGCAGTAGAGTAAAGGAAGGAGGAGAGTAGAGGAGAGGAGAAGAGAGGAGAGGAGAGGAAAAAAGTAGAGAGGAAGAGAGGGAGGAAGAGGAGAAGAGATTGTAGGGTAGTAGAGTAAAGGGAGGAGGAGAGGAAAGGAGAGGAGAGGAAAGGAGAGAAGAGGAAAAGAGTAGGGAGGAAGAGGAGGAGAGATTGTAGGGCAGTAGAGTAAAGGAAGGAGGAGAGGAAATGAGAGGAGAGGAGAGGAGAGGAGAGGAAAAAAGTAGAGAGGAAGAGAGGGAGGAAGAGGAGGAGAGATTGTAGGGCAGTAGAGTAAAGGAAGGAGGAGAGGAGAGGAGAGGAAAAGAGGAGAGAGGAAGAGAGGGAGGAAGAGGAGGAGAGATTGTAGGGCAGTAGAGTAAAGGAAGGAGGAGAGGAGAGGAAAAGAGTAGAGAGGAAGAGAGGGAGGAAGAGAAGGAGAGATTGTAGGGCGGTAGTGTAAAGGAAGGAGGAGAGGAAAGGAGAGGAGAGGAGATGAGAGGAGAGGAAAAGAGTAGAGAGGAAGAGAGGGAGGACGAGGAGGAAAGATTGTAGGGCAGTAGATGAAAGAAGGGAGGGCAGAGGAGAGAAGAAGAGAGGAGAGAAGAAGAGATTAGAGAAGAAGAGGGGAGAGGAGAAGATCAGAGGAAAGGTGGGAGGAATAGGAGGAGGAAAGATTGCAGTGCAGTAGAGGAATTTCGACTAGTTCATGCATCAGAAGAGAACGCGATGCACTAGCCTGCTCAGTGCTCTACTGCTCTGTACTGCTGTCACTCCGCAGGGGCAGGACGGAGCACTGTGGCAGGCTCGCTATAGGGAGGAGAAATGAACACTTAAAGCAAATTAGTAGCCTGCACAGAGCCCAAGAGTTCTATTATTTTCATATGATATTGTTATTCAAATTTGCTAGTTGCTTGATAGTTGTTAATGGCACTACTAATGCCATTAAATGCAGTGTTATATGGGGAAAAAATATTAGGGAGAGGGGCGGGGGGGGGTGTTTTACCACACCGGGTGACATCAACCTTTTTTTTTTTTTTTTTAAATCAGTAATTTTTTTATTGTTTTTTCTTACAATAATACAAATAAACATTACACATGTATAAACTTCCAGATACAGTTAACATACACAACAAGGGTGAACCCAGTCACCCAGGTGTGTGACAATAGTGAATTAATATTCGCTATTGTCTTCCTGATTCTCCCCCTGGCCAATCAGGAAGCGGGTCCTGAGACCCGTCACCTGATTGGCCAAAAGGAGAAGCGATCCTATTGGCCGCTGAGTAGGAGGAGGAGGAAGGAGATGCGGGGGGAGCCGCCATAAAGCCCAGGAGGAGGAGACGCAGGGTGAAGTCACCGATTGCCGCCCTGAGGAAGCGCTGCCCGTGACCTAGATGGGGTAAGTGCAGGGCTGGAGACCGACCGACCGACCAACCAACCGACCGGGGGAGGGGCGTGTCTGTGACCTGACCCATTGACCGGCTGTGTGGCGGAGGGTGGATTGTTTGCCGTTCCCCCCCCAAAAAAAGTATATATTAGAATATGAAGGTGGTAAGGAGGAGACTAGAGGAGAGTAGAGATAAGGACAGAGAGGAAGGGAGGGAAGGAGAGAAGGCATGGAAGGAGGGTGAAGGGGAGAAAAGCAGGAGGAGGGGATAAGAGAGGAGATTGCAGGGCAGTAGAGTAAAGGAAGGCGGAGAGGAGAGGGGAGGAGAGGAGAGGAGACGAAAAGAATAGAGAGGAAGAGAGGAAGGAAGAGGAGGAGTGATTGTAGGGCGGTAGAGTAAAGGAAGGAGGAGAGGAAAGGAGAGGAGAGGAGACGAAAAGAGTAGAGAGGAAGAGAGGGAGGAAGAGGAGAAGCGATTGTAGGGCGGTAGAGTAAAGGAAGGAGGAGAGGAAAGGAGAGGAGAGGAGAGGAAAAGCGCTGCCCATGACCTAGATGGGGTAAGTGCAGGGCTGGAGACCGACCGACCAACCAACCGACCGGGGGAGGGGCGTGTCTGTGAGCCCCCCCAAAAAAGTATATATTAGAATATGAAAGTGGTAAGGAGGTGACTAGAGGAGAGTAGAGACAAGGACAGAGAGGAAGGGAGGGAAGGAGAGAAGGCATGGAAGGAGGGTGGAGGGGAGAAAAGCAGGAGGAGGGGATAAGAGAGGAGATTGCAGGGCAGTAGAGTAAAGGAAGGAGGAGAGGAGAGGGAAGGGGAGGAGAGGAGAGGAAGAGGAGGAGAGATTGTAGGGTGGTAGAGTAAAGGAAGGAGGAGAGGAAAGGAGAGGAGTAGAGAGGAAGGAAGAGGAGGAGAGATTGTAGGGTGGTAGAGTAAAGGAAGGAGGAGAGGAAAGAAGAGGAGAGGAGAGGAGAGGAAAAGAGTAGAGAGGAAGAGAGGGAGGAAGAGGAGGAGAGATTGTAGGGCGGTAGAGTAAAGGAAGGAGGAGAGGAAAGGAGAGGAGAGGAAAAGAGTAGAGAGGAAGAGAGGGAGTATCTTCCAGATACAGTTAACATACACATACTACAACAATACCCCCAAACCCCAAAAAGGCAAAGAAAGAAAAAAAAAAGGAAAACCCCAGAACACAAAATCTATAATATTTCCCCCCCCCCCACCCCCACCCCAACACCCAGCCCCCTCACCAAATAGAAGAACTCATCCCTGAAGGTCCCAGGCCTCCATTCAGAATTTTCAGATACCCTGTTTCCCCGAAAATAAGACCTAGCGTGGCTGTCGGTGATGGCTGCAATATAAGCCCTACCCCCCAAATAAGCCGTTCCCTTTTTCCCTGAAAATAAGCCCTACCCTGAAAAGAAGACCTACGAGGACTTCAACTAGGACTTATTTGGGGGGTAGGGCTTATATTGCAGCCATCACGGACAACCACGCTAGGTCTTATTTTCGGGGAAACAGGGTAGCTTCAAATCTCCCTTGATTTTCCCTATGTAGGTAAATGAATTTCTCCTTTGCTATAGTTTCTCTTATCTGTGTTCTCTATTCCTCCACCGTTGGAGGATACATAGAGATCAGTTTCTGAGCTATCAATTTTCGTGCTTGAAACAGGCATCTCGCTATTACACTGCAATTATTTTCTGATATATTGGGTTTCTTCACTATATTTAACAGACATATTCTCGGATCTAGTATTAATTTTATACCCAGTATATTATTGATGTTATTAATTATATCCTGCCAGTATCGTTGGAGTTTGGGACACATTCATAGCATGTGTATTAATTGTCTGGGGCGCCTCTACATCGAAGGCATAGGGGGGTTTCCCTACATTTCCTGGTGACACCAACCTGAGTGACGCCATTGGAGGAAAGGAGGGAGGGAAAAGGAGAGGGGAGGATAGGAGATGAGAGGAGAAGAAAAGAGAAGAGAGGAGAGGAGGAGAAGAGCAGTTGAAGGGAGGGAGGAAGGAGAGGAGAGATTGCAGGGCGGTAGAGTAAAGGAGGAATGAAAGAGGGGAGGGGAGGATAGGAGGTGAAAGAAGAAGAAAAGAGAGAAGAGGAGAGGAGAGGGAAAGAGCAGAGAGGAAGGGAGGGAGGAAAAGGAGATATTGTACGGCAAAAGAGGAAAGAAGGGAGGGGAGAGGAGAGAAGAAGAGAGGAGGAAAGGTGGGAGGAATAGGAGGAGAGATTGCAGGGCAGTAGAGGAAAGGAGGGAGAGGTGAGGAGATGAGCAGAGAAGAGAGAAGAGCAGGTAAAGGGAGGGAGGACAAGGAGGAAAGATTGCAGGGCATTAGAGGAAAGGAGGGAGGGAAGAGGAGAGGAGAGGATAGGAGGTGAGAGCAGAAGAAAAGAGAGAAGAGGAGAGGAGAGGAAAAGAGCAGAGAGGAAGGGAGGGAGGAAAAAGAGGAGATGTTGTAGGGCAGTAGAGCAAAGAAGGGAGGGGAGAGGAGAGGATAGGAGGTGAGAGGAGAAGAAAAGAGAGAAGAGGAGAGGAGAGGAAAAGAGCGGAGAAGAAGGGAGGGAGGAAAAAGAGGAGATGTTGTAGGGCAGTAGAAGAAAGAAGGGAGTGGAGGGGAGGGGAGAGGAGAGAAGAAGGGAGGAGAAGATCAGAGGAAAGGTGGGAGGAATAGGAGGAAAGATTGCAGGGCAGCAGAGGAAAGGAGGGAAGAGGAGAGGATAGGAGATGAGAGGAGAAGAAAAGAGAGAAGAGGAGAGGAGGAGAAGAGCAGGTGAAGGGAGGGATGAAGAAGAGGTGAGATTGCAGAGCAGAACAGTAAAGGAAGGAGGGAGGAGGGGAGGGGAGGAGAGGATAGGAGATGAGGTGAGGAGAAAAGAGAGAAGAGGAGAAGAGAGGAAAAGAGCAGAGAGGAAGGGAGGGAGGAAAAGGAGGAGGACATTAGAGGAAAGAAGGAAGGAGAAAGGAGAGGAGAAGATTAGAGGAAAGGTGAGAGGAATAGGAGGAGAGATTGCAGGGCAGTAGAGGAAAGGAGGGAGGGGAGAAGAGAAGAAAAGAGAAGAGAAGAGAAGAGAAGAGAAGAGAAGAGAAGAGAAGAAGAGAGAAGAGGAGAAGAGCAGGTAAAGGGAGGTAGGAAAAAGAGGAGAGATTGCAGGGCGGTAGAGGAAAGGAGGGAAGGAAGAGGAGAGAGGAGGATAGGAGATGAAAGAGACAAAAGAGAGAGGAGGAGAGGAGAGAATGGGAAGGATGTGGAGGAGAGAGGAAAGGAGAATGGAAGGAAAGGGATGGAAGGGAGAGCATTGCAGGGAAGGAAAGAAAAGAAGAGGATAAAAAAAGAGCAGGACAGGTAGAGAGTAGAGGAAAAAGTAAAGAAAGAGAAGAAGAAGAAGAAAAGGATATACAGTATGTAATACATGGATAGGTAGATGAGGGGGTAGACAAACAAATGCATAAACAACATATATCATCTGTGCATACCTTAGTACATAGGTAAAACATAATATTATCAAGAGTTAAAGTGTTTCCAAACCCCGGACCCTGCATTCACTATATCTGATCTCCCACAGTACACAGAACATGGAAATGCAATTATTTTAGTAAATATAAACTGCTAAATACCTTTTCTTATCAGCAGTATATAGCAGTCTTGTGACTTCTATCAGTGTCTGGTTAAATCTTGTAGGAGGAGTTTTTATTCTGCACTGACTGTCCAGGATGCAGGACCCCTGGCCCTCTATCTGGACAATGCTGATTGGCCCTGTACTGATAACATGCACCCTCCCAAGAAAAATAAAAAACTCTCTAGCAATACACTCCAAACTGAGCATGCGCAGCCCGTCCCCTGGCTCTGTAAATGTCAGGTTATTTTTTGGAGACAGTGGAAGAAGAGGAGGATTCTTTATACACAATGCGGAGGATTAACCCCTTAGGATCCACAGTGAGTATAACAAGCATGCTTTACTGCATATACAGACTGATTTTACTGTTGTGGGTTTAGTAACACTTTAAGATATCAGACTTCTGCATACAAAAAGTTGCGTGCTCTTCATATGTCCTTTCTCACAGCTCCATCCCCAAATTCCACTGTTCACAATTCTCTGGGATTATTATACAGAAATTCTGTGTTAATCTACAATTGACATTGCAATAATGAAAATGTGTGACCGTTTTTTCATACACTTGACTCTCTCTATTAAGTGCAAGTTTCAAAATAAATTTCCTGTCACCATGTGAAAGCAGGAGGACACAATCTGAGACAGGAACAGCTCTTTTGTCATAAATGAGAGACATCGCAGGGAAAATAAGGAAGAAGAATGGGTTTTTATCCCTCCCAGTAAAGAGGGCTTTTTTATTTTTTTTTTTCATAAATTGAACACAATTTTCCCGTCTGGTTTTACATTTATTCGAAGAAGATGGAATTATTTATTATGTTTCGTCTTTCTCTCCTTTCTCTCATTAAAAGCCTAGCACAATACGTCAGAAAATATTTTCTCTTTGAAAGTCAATTGACACGTCTATTTCCATTCCAGGAGAAAAAAATAATTTGTTGGCGTGTTTTATTTTTGTCATTGCTCTTCAACAAACAGTTTACTTTAGTTGGAATTTGATGAATACAGAAAAGTGGATTACAGTGAACCTGTGCGCTGCCCGTGCTGGGAAATGAAACCGGCTGACTTATACCCCTTCCGGTCAAGTGATGGCATTGTCACATGGGGTGAGCATGGATTGACTCTGTGATTACACAGGATATCTTCATGGCGGAAGGGGAGCAAACAGAGGGACATATTAGATGTGATGTGGTTCTACCTTTGAAGCGAGCCCCCTTTGCCCTAAACACAAGCTACTATGTCAATTTAGTATTTGGCTGGGCTGAAGTTAGCTCAGACTAATTGTATCATTTTTGCACTTAGGCTTAAGTTGGCTTGTGATTTCTCACTGTTACCAGTAGATATCACTGGTCACAGTATGAGGTTTCACAAGCAATTGCACAACAAGTTATGAATATTTATACTTCCCTCAGCCAATCCAGTAGGAGGTGTATACCCCTGGTGCATGCTGGGGGGAAGATATAAATATTTGGGACAGGCCCTGTTCTCGCTCTCTTTTTCCTGGACTAAGGCCTAGGGATGTGCGACAATGGAGCTCTGCTGTTAGACTCAATAGCCTATATTAGGACCTATTGTGTGCTGAAGTGGTCCTGAAGCTGTCCAGCCTGGTCTGGAGGAAGCTGTGCTAAGGAGGAGACCCCAGGAAAGGCCCCTTGCTGGAGGCTGGAAGGAGGCTGGTCTCTCAGACGGAGCTTGGTGACTCACTCGGAGGATGCACTGAAATTCAGGAACCTGCTTACAGTATTGCCGAGAAAAAAGGATCCCCCCTTCGTTGGGACTTTGTAGGCAGCAACTACACATATATGAATTAGAAAATATAATTTATTAGGTATACATAAAAACATTCCTTCATGCTGACCGATGGTTAAAAAGACATAGAAAAAATGTACACAAATATACAAAAAAACACAAGAAAGACAAAAAAAACACGACAGGTTATATGATTTGCATGACAAAAAAGGTTGTTATTACTCTCCAGTATATAGTGATCTCTGGTACCCGACGCGTTTCTGGTTCAAGCACCTTCATCAGGGGTATTTAATAAGAGTATATGCAGTCATAATTTTGTCTTACATGTGAAATGATCCACCATATAACTATGAAAATTGGGTGAAGCACTGCCAGTGGGTTGTCAATAGATGCCCACCAAGAGCACCAATAATACACAATTATATCAGAAAAACGGGGATTAGCCCATTCAATTTTCCTAGCGATCGCAAGGAGTCATATATGGCAGATTGCCAAACAAGATCTGTGAATTTTAAGTAATAGCGCTATCCGAAGCCTTAAATATGGCTCCTTATCCATATATAGCAGCAACACATTCCAGGTCCTTGAGTATTAGACCTCCTTATAGACAAGGAACCCTCTGTCTATGCTGTTCTGACACTGTGAAGCTGGACATTGATCTTGATCTGAGGAGTCTGTAAGTGATCTCCTACGGTATCTGGGACCCCTAACCCTCACCTCCTTAACCGTTCTGCATTAAAACTTTAAAAAGAAAAATGTGACTGGTGCCCAATATCCTTTCTCGGTCCCCACCCCCCCCCCCCATTTTGGTAATGGACCCTGGGGTGAAATTCTAGCTCACCCCTGCCTCTGTAGTTTCTATTCTGCCTTTGGGGTGTCAGATGGGTGCTATACCAGTGTGGGCAAGTGAATGTTCCTTTGTTTTATCAGTAGCTACCAGTCATGGGCATTTTGACTCAGGAGCTCATTATCAAACTCTGGACAACCAGAGCTGGGTTGGCACAGAGACAGGGGAGGTTCCATCTTTGGGTGCTCTAAGCCATCCGGCAGAACATTGCTCCTTGGCTGGTCAGCTTGTTTCTCCTTCTCTACACTTGATAGACAGCACGTGTGATGATGAAGGAGGAGGACACTGCAGTGGTAGCCTCTCCTGAAGGTGTTCCAGGTGGCTCCTTCACTCTGCAGGACCCAAGTGTCAACTTATCAGCCCTGCATTGCAGATTACACTTGGAGATGCTATCTGTGGGGGATTTCTCTATACCTCTTGTCCAGGTGACAGATGTCAGACAGAATAGGACGACAGAAGAAGCTGGAGTTTGGGCTTCAAGGTCGTTCTTTTTAATGCTCATCATCTCTCACTCCCTGTGCAAAGGCATGCCAGGAAGAGGCACAGAATCCTTTTGTTTTCCTTTAACCCTGATCACAAGGGCTACCTCGGTCTTCATTCCCCTTGCTCTCTATTATGTGTAGAGAGGGAGAAACAAGCTGTGCATCTAGGGAGCGACATTCTGCCTGTTGGCCTAAAGAAGCCACTGGCCAACCTGAGCTTTCTTTCTTTAACACTCCCCTACACTGCGTGCAACCTATGCTGGAACCACTAGCTCAGGGGCTCTCGTGAAAACTAGACCAGGGGTAGGCAACCTTTCAGAGGTTGAGATCTACCTGCACCATATGGAGTAGTCCCCCCCATTCTTCCTCCAGGTACCAGTGTCCTGCCCCCATTCACATAACTGCCCAACTGTAGTGTCCTCTGCTCCCCCCTCATAGCAGTGTCTTCTGCCCCCCTTCCCATCACCCCCACTGTAGTGTCCCCTGCCCCCTTCATAACAGGGTCCTGTGCCCAAGCAAAGGCAGTGTCCTTTGCCTCCCCCCCAAAGTAGTATCCTCTGCCCCCCTTCACATTATACCTCCCTCCCTGTAGTGTCCTCTGCCTGCCTCTCCCCCTATAGCAGCGTCCTGTTACCCCCAAAGCAATGCCCCCTGCCCCCCCAACTGTAGATTCCTCCTCACCTCTGTCCCCTTCAAATCAAAATCCCCCCTCCACTGTAATGTCCTGAGCCAGCCCATGGCAGTGTCCTGTACTCTCTGCCCTCTGCCCCCTTTCACATCACCCCTCCCTGTAGTGTCTTCTCCCCCCCCCCAAACCAGAGTCATCTGTCCCCCCCATTACCCCCTCCGCCCTTACGCACACACACACACACCCTGTAGGTGGCAGTCTCTTACCTTACAATGGTGTACACAGTGCAGCAGAGTGGAGAGCGAGAGGTGTCACAGTACTGGATGAAGGGATGGAGGGCGGGAGCTGCCCTCCAGTATTATACTTACCTGCTCCGTGCAGTTGGTTTTGCAACTGGTTGGTTTTGCACACAGCAGCCTGGATCCACCTCTTCTCGGGTCCCTCGCCTGTGCTTCTGGTCCCTCCACCCTGCTGAGTGCCCCCACAGCAACTAGCTTGCTATGGGGGCACCCAATCAGCAGGTCTGTGTGTCCATTCAGACACGGAGCCGCAGTTCCCCATTGGCCCACGAACTTTGAGTGACAGCAGCTGCAGCCAATGGCGCCACGCTGCCACCTTAGCCAATGAGGAGGGAGAGTCCCGGGCAGCCGAGACACTCTTGCAACATTGCTGGATCGAGATGGGCTTAGGTAAGTATTAGGGAGGCTGAGGGGGCTGCGCCACACAAAAGGTAGAAAAAAACCTTCTGACTTTACAACCACTTTACCTTTTCACATAAACAAGCTGACCGCCCAGCTTCCTAACAACCAATCACCTGCTGGTTAACTCCAACCAGCTCCCGTCCTCCATCCAGTACTGTGATATGTCCCGCTCTCCACTCTGTGTGGAATGGCGGGAGGGGGGGCGGGGCGGCGGAGGCTGAGGAGGGAAGGATCGGCAATGCAGGGTGCCGTTTTTCCCGATCTTCCTGTCGGCTGCCCGCAGTTGACAGGTAGATCTGGATCAATGGCTTGCTGACCCCGGCACTAGACTGATCTCAAAAAGTTTGCACAATGGCAGAAAAAGTTTCCAGTGCGTCCCCTCACCAATATTACATCAGTAGCAAACAATTGGCCACTGCCCGCACCTATAACTGGGCTTTGCAGCAACACCAAAGAAAATTCCCAGCTCAACTCACCAGCCAGCCTGCAACGAACCAAGGGATTCACCGGACACCAGTGCCATTGCTGCCATTGTGCTATGTGCTGGGTGTACAGTGCGCCCCTGTGCCTTTAAGGAGGGGTGGGCTCCCTCCAGGCTCACCTGCCCTCTATCTATCCAATAGGATGCGTGTGCTTCTACTATGGAGGTTTTCATAAATTTACAGAGTTAGGGCTGCAGATGATATTGGGGTTCCATGGAGTGGCCTCTGCAGCTTACACATGTATTTGCAAATGTGCGCAAACTAAACCCCTGTTTTTAATGCAAATTGTTAGACAGGAGAATCCGGTTGGTTGCAGGCTGTCTGGTGAGTTGAGCTGGGAATTTTCTTTGGTTTTGTTTGACATGAGTTATGTCCTTAAGTACTTTGGGCTAAAAGGAGTCCCTTTTTCTTCATCTCAGAAAGTTGGGAGGTATGCATTGGCTTTCACAGAAGAGCCTATAAAAATAAATTCCGAGGTTACAAATGAGGCTAAATACAAATGGAGGCACAAAATCTTGGCATGTCCACTTAACACGGAATTCCTTGATGCCTTTAATCAAGGCATGGACAAGAGATCTGCTTCAACAGCACTCGAGGGCCAGATGCTTTTCACGATTGTTATGTTTATTGAATTTGTTTGAGGATTACAGAAAAACTTTGTATTATTGGACATTATTGATTGCAGACTGTGGTTTTTCTGCGTTACAGTTGATCCTGGAAATACCAAGCTGGTTCTTTTAAAGATTTCATAAGCAGCAACACCGATTCCTTTTTATACTCGTGGATGTTCGTGCTGAGACAGAGCTTGTCTTGCATGGTAAAATGGCTCAGGCTGGAGTAGATGCAGAATATATGGAGGTAAGATCAGGTTTTGTTGTATTTAATCACATGAAGCTGTAGGGCCTTCGGTTTTGTAATGATCGTTTAGGCAGACGGATAATCTTTTTCCACACCCACCGCTGACCTCATTAAAGTAATTGCAAACCCAAATCACTAAAATACCTGTAACACTGTGCAATGTTGCTGACATGCAGAACTGCTTTTTTGCCACAAGAGGGCAGTGTCCCGCAACCTAGTTATCACACAACGTATACAGAAACGCTGGGGACTCTGGGACTTGTATGCTGTAAATGGGATTATTTCACCCAGATTAGCTGGAGCTGAACTACACTGCCCATGAGGACTGGCAAAGGCGCCAAAGCATTTAACCGCTTGTTGACCGCCAACTGTACATATACTGCGGCAGGGCAGCTGCTTTGTGCTGGATCACATACCTAATACGTGATCCATGTGCCGGAGTAGGAGGGACGCTCGCACGTGATTCTCTGCAGCACAAGCCAATCAGTGGGTGCCGGCCGCTGATTGGTCACTGGCACCTGCTGATCGGCTCTGAATTACTGAAGAGAGTCACGTCTGACAGCAGCATTATACCGTTTGTTTCTCCCTGCAAAGTGAAAACAGTACGCAGCACACACATTAACACATGTTGGGCACACAAGCTCCAATCCCAGTTGAAGCTTGCAATGGAAAAAGACACACCGGCGACCAGGTGAGACCAGGAAGCCTAATGATCCAGTAGGTGCTCGCCTCGGCTCGCCTCCACACACAATGAATTTAGAAGAAATGGCCGCACACCACTGTAGATCAAAATTCTTTTTATTTGGACATCCCAAAAACTACAGGAATCAGAATGCTGGGTAGACGCGTTTCGCGCACTTCACGTACGCTTAGTCATTACTGACTGATGAGTGGGCGAAACGCGTCTACCCAGCATTCTGATCCCTGTAGTTTTTGGGATGTCCAAATAAAAAGGATTTTGATCTACAGTGGTGTGTGGCCATTTCTTCTAAATTCCCAGTTGAAGGCTTCTGAGGGGAGACGCGTGGGGCGGAGTCAGCCATGACGTCAGCGCACACGGACCGCACTGCAGGCGGCTGTGCCACCACGAGATTCTGTGCTATTACCCAAGAAAATAGTCTGTAAGCGCAATCTTTTTTTAAAAAAATACATGATTTTAAATGATAATCAGTCCTCCTTTCATATTCACATCTACCTGTGAGCCGGCAGTCTTTGACCATCTGGCGTTCCATACATCCGGCAACACAGCTGAGAGCAGCATATATGCCCATTGACCCTTGGGGTCTGGTAACCGGCCATTTTATTACTTGAGCATGGTGGTGATGCATGCAGCAAATAGAAGGCAATGGAAAAAGCATAATTTCAGCACCAATTCAACAATATTTGGGATTGTCTGACTGTTTTAATTAATTATTAGCAGAGTTCGTTTTGGGACTTTTTTTTTTTTTTTGTTTGCTCTCACTTACCCGTTTTCAATGTTTTTCATTTCTCTTTTACATATGTGTGAATTATTTGCATATGTCATATATGTCTTTCCAACATTGTTTTGTTCACATCGTGATATTTTTTGATTAGTGTTTATTTGCACCACTTTTTGAAATGTATCGTTGTTAGTAGTGCACGTTATTTTTAAGGGCACAATATTTTGTATTTTTGAGCTCAACAATGTACTAATATTGAAACAGTGCACTTTATTTCCCTTTAGTAATAGGCACACATTTAACCCTTTGATTGCCCTAGATGTTTAACCCCTTCCCGGCAAATGTCATTAGTACAGTGACAGTGCATATTTTTAGCACTGATCACTGTATTAGTGTCACTGGTCCCCCCAAAAAAGTAGAAAAGTAGAAAAACACCGTGCTAAGAAAAACTCACAAATAAGCTGCAGTTCAAATGTGCGATATACACAGCAATATAGAAAAAATGAAAAGAAAAAAACTGCGCTGTTTTTTTCTTTTCATTTCCTCCCCCCCCCCAAAAAAGTGTCAAAAGTGTCAGAATGTCCGCCGCAATATTGCAGTTGCAATATTGCAATATTGCAGTGGGTTGTCAGTAGGGGCAACACTCTGCTGAGGGCTTAACAGTGAACAAGGTACCCAGAATACTCAGCGGCTCCTGAGGGGTAGAGCCACACCATATAACAGACATGATAATTCCATATAAAAAGTCATTTAAAATGTTTTTTTAAAGTGCAGCTTTTAATAATTATTATCTGGTGATCCCACCATGAAGGTCCTTGTTCAGGGATTTCCTGTTTTAGGTGACAATGGTCTGCCAGTTGCGCTCCTATGTTGTCATCCTGTCACATGGTCCCATGGTGGAGGTGCCAACACACATTGCTCAGGCATGGTCTATTGTTATCTATATTGGGAAACTGGTCCAGAGCGGCCAATGCTGGAGCCAGTTCATGCAGACGGGTTTTAGGCAGGTTCATGCATTATTTCTTTCTCTAGATCAGGGGTCTCCAGACTTTCTAAACAAAGGGCCAGTTTATTGTCCTTCAAGCTTTAGGAGGGCCAGACTGTGGCCAGTGGGAGTAGAAAATGCTCCAGTGGGATTAAACAATGCCCCATTATTGGTATAACCCAATAATAGTGCCCCATTATTGGTTTTGATGGGAGGAATAGTGTCTGATCATTGGTTTTAGTGGGAGGAATAGTGCCTCGTTGTTTGTATGAGTGGGAGGAATAATGCCCCATCGATGGTGTCACTGGGAGGAAAAATACCCATCATTGGTGTCAATTTGAGAAAAGCGTTCCAAGGGCAGAAAAAGGCAAACAAAGGGCCGCATCTGGCCCCTGGGCCACAGTTTGGAGACCATTGCTTAATGCCACAGAGGAGAGAGTATTAGAGAAATTGTCTCTTTGGGGACTCCATTAGTTCTCTCTGGGAAGGTAGGTTTGATGGCAGGTTCCTGTGTGAGGGAGCCTTTAAACATGAATCCCTCATCATTTAGGTGCGCTTTGAGCGACTGTTTGGTTAGGACAAGGAACCCACTGGTTTGTGACAGTGCTTAGCGCAGGTAAAGGTTCCTGGTGAGTAGGGACAGTGTATGGGACACAGACCGGTGCCATGAGAACCTTCTGAGGATTCCTCCCAGCGAACCCATGGATTCCTCCCAGTGAGACAGTACAGAGTGAATGTACCATATATCGCCATCCCTCCAGTAGAGGCCGTCCTCTGGTCCCCTTCCGGGAAATTACACTACAGGAAGTTGTGTTGAAAATGACTTGTTTTCCAGTGTTCCTTAATGTTCATCTATTGGGACTGTTAAACTTCTGTACAACTCCTATAAAGTTTCTACAGTGCGAAAGGCCTTGTGTGTGTAGTTCCTCCCAAACGGGTACCTTGTCCGGGGATCCTCGTACACTGTAATGATTGAAAAAGAATAATGCCGCGTACACACGGTCGGACTTTCCGGCATACTTGGTCCGGCGGACCAGAGTGTGCCGGACAATCCGCCCGTGTGTGGGCGGCGGCGGACTTTTCCGGCGGACTTCTTCCCAAAAGCCCGCCGGACCTAGATTTAAAGAAAGTTTAAAATCTTTCCGTCGGACTCAGTTTCGGGCGGAAAGTCCGCCCGTGTGTGTGCTGGTCCGACGGAAAGCCCGCTCGTGTGTAGGCTGGTCCGACAGACCAAATACGACACGAGGAAAGTATTGCATCTCGCGCTCGCTGCAATAGGAAAAACAAATCTTCCTATTGCGGCGAGCGCGGGGCATACCAGGCCCTTAGGTCTGGTATGGATTATAAAGGGGAACCCCGCTACGCCGAAAAAACGGCGTAGGGGTTCCCCTTTATAATCCATACCAGACCTAAGGGCCTGGTATGCCCCGCGACGGGGCTCGCAAGGTGTCAATCTAGCCGATAAAAGCGGCAAGATTGACATCCTTTTCTAGTCCCGTCGCACCTGAGTCACGTTCAAAATGAACGGACTTGTCCGTGTGTGGGCAAGTCCGTTCATTCTGAAAGTCCGCCGGAACTCCGGCGAAAGTCCGTCGGAAAGACGGGCGGACTTAGCCCGCCGGAAAATCCCGGCGTGTGTGGGCAAGTCCGTTCGTTTTAAAGTCCGGCGCACCTGGCGGACAAAGTCCGTCGGAAAGTGTGCCGGACCAAGTAGGATAGAAAGTCCGCTCGTGTGTACGCGGCATAAAGGAGATCCCTAAGGGGCAAAAATGGAAAAATATCAGGAAAAAAAAAAGTGAAAATGGTATATGGCAGTTGTTTATAATTATGATTATCCAGAATGCTGTAGCAAAGTAAACATCTTCCAGTTAGGGTTGAGGTCCTTTCATTTTCATTGTCATGCCCGAAACGTAGCCCCGAAAG
Source organism: Lithobates clamitans (assembly GCA_037952925.1). Lineage (NCBI taxonomy): Eukaryota > Metazoa > Chordata > Amphibia > Anura > Ranidae > Lithobates > Lithobates clamitans. Next base: position 85,647 of record JBBGZY010001290.1, read on the forward strand.
ATCTTTTGCAAGTGCTACTGCTTGAAATGTAAGGTGAGTATATAAAGCACATTTTTAAATATCATTTTTGTTTTTTTCATTAAAAAGTAAAGCCTTGTTTTGATGTACAACGCAATGCCCTTTGGCGACCATCAAATCTTCACTGGGCCATGAAGCAATTACTTTAAAACAAAAATTGTAAATATATTTTTCCAAGCTGGAAAAGCTCAGGGGGTATTATATCTCTATCCCTGTTAAGAAAAATCTATAGCAGCTGGAACTGAGCTCATTATAATTCCAGGGGTGTATTTGTTAATGTACAGCTCTGACAAAATAAAAGAACGGGAGCACAGCGTGGTAGCGGAGGAGAATATGTCACTAAAAGGTGTTTCCTACTCTGCCATTGGTTTTTATTTAACTAAGATAGAAAAAGGATAGTTCATTAAAAGTTGAAGCCACTGCATCTTGCAAGGTGGTGGTATTCCTGTTCTCACTGACTGTAACTTTGCCTTCCCTCTCAGCGCTCATACCTTTCCTGCATGTTGGTAGGTAAGCATCTCACCCAGGATATCATGCCTGTCTCTCATTGGATTATAAAAGAACAGTATGAGCATTCGCTAATACTGCGGTCTCTTTCGAAAAACAAAAATTCATTAAAGGCCAACTCTAATGATGCGCCGCGTGTCTCTACATAAAAATAAACCCCCCCCCCCGATCCAGTGCTTCAACATTGGTCTTCTCAAGGCCAACACCACTTCTGGGTTTAACCTGGAGCACCAGTGCCATGGCCAATTAGAAGACAGCTCCCCCAGTTGGTACAGCTTTAAATTGTGAACCAACATGTGCCTTAGTGTTTTAAACAAGTCACTACCTCCAAGTCGAGCTCCTCTGTTGCAGTATTCTAACCTGTCCTTGGTGCCTGCCAGTCCTACCGGTATGTACCCTCCAAGCTTCTTCAGCTGCCAAGTGTTTGATGTACTGCTCCTCCAGTGACCCAAGGACACCCCGATGTGCCTTATAACTCCAGTGACCCCTGTGTCATCTGATGACACCTGTGTATCCAATGACTTCAGTGACCCCCTGTGTATCCTGTGTCATCCGGTGACCCTCGTGTGCCCCATGACTCCAATGACCCCTGAAAAGCCAGTGTCATCCAATGACCCCAGTGTGTCCCATGACTTAATCGACCCTTGTGTCATCTGATGACACCTGTGCACCCAATGACTCCAGTGACCCCCTGTGTATTCTGTGTCATCTGGTGAACCCAGTGTGCCCCATGACTCTGGTTACCCATGTGCATCCTGTGTCATCTGGTGACCATAGTGTGCTTCATGACTCTAGTGACCCCTGAAAATCCAGTATCATCCAATGACCTTTTACATCTTTGACATCTGGTGAGAACTGTTTGCCCCATGCGCCCAGTTACTTTAGTGACCCTTGTGTCATCTTGTGACCCATGTGAGCCCCATGACTCCAGTGACCCCTGAACATCCAGTATCATCCAATGACCCCAGTGTTTCCCATGACTCTAGTGACCCTTGTGCATTCTTTGACATCTGGTGAGAACTGTTTACCCCTGTGCACCCAGTAACTCTGGTGACCCCTGTGTCATCTGGTGACCCATGTGCTTTCCATGGCTTCAACAACCCCTGAGTCATCTGATGACACCTGTGCACCCAATGACTCGAGTGACCCCTGTGTTACCTGTGTCATCTGGTGATCCCAGTGTGCCCCATGACTTCAGTAACCCCTGAACATCCTGTGTCATCTAATGACCCCAGTGTGCCCCATGACCCCAGTGTGCCCTGCGCATCCTGTTTCATCTGGTGACCCCTGTGTGCCCTGTGACTCCAGTGACCCTTGTGCATCCTTTGACATCTGTTGAGAACTGTTTGCCCCTGTGTGCCCCGTAACTCCAGTGACCCATGTATCATCTGGTGACCCATGTGCATCCCATGACTTTATTGACCACTGTGGCATCTAATGACACTTGTGCACCCAGTGACTCTAGTGACCCCCTGTGTATCCTGTGTTATCCATTGACCCTAGTGTGCCCTATGACTCCAACAACCCTTGAGCATCCTGTGCCATCCAATGACCCCAGTGTGCCCCATAATTCCAGTTAGCCCTGAGCATTCTGTGTCATTCAGTGTCCCCAGTGTGCCCCATGATTCCAGTGACCCCAAGCTCCATGTATAATGGTGACCTCAATGCACCTATGATTCCAGTGACCCCTGTGCATCCCTTGTCATCTGGTGACCCCTGTGACTCTAGAGACCCTTGAGTATCCCGTGTCATTGAGCGACTCTGTAGCATGTTGTTTCCATGCAGCCTCGGGCATGCTTCGCAGTTATCTGGCCTGCTACCACCCTCGGGTATGCTTCTACATTCTCCCTGACTGGGATGGATTTGGTCTCCTGTCTTTGATAAACAGAATCCGTAACTTTACAGCGAGATCAGTTTCGTCAAAATCACTCCACTCATTCCTAATGCTGGTCGCTTAACCGTCATTGTCCCTTTATACTGAAAAAAAAAAAAATTGAAATTAGATACTCTTCCTTACTTAAAGAGATCAGTCCCTTTACAGTGACCTGCAGCCTCCCAATTTCTATTTGCATTCAACCCTGCTGTTGAAGAAGTTGCTTTCTGCCACCACTAGGGGAGCTCTATAGAGAAAAGAATAGAGCTGTTTTTGAGAAGCCAGTCCACCAAGAGCTCCCTCTATTGGTTGCAAAAGGAAAATTCAATAACAGCACGGCAGGGCAATGTGTTGACCCATGGGAGGCTACAGAAAGGGGCAACACACCAATCTCTTCAAGTAAGGAAACCCATTTCATTTCTTGTGTAACAAAACAATAGCCGCTAAGGCATCAGCACTGCAAGTGTAGTCATCCGTTAAATAAAAGCTACAATAACAGCAAAAACTGAATACGCACCGAACATACTCAACAGCCAGCCCGTAGTAGAGAAGCCCCATGAGGGATATGCTTTTTATGCACTATATATTGTATTTTTATTTATTACAAAGGAAGTCTTACTTGAATCCATGCCTTCCATCTCAACTCAATTATTTTTCAAATACATAAATATTTTATTTTGTTACAGCAAACCTGTCATCAATATCGTTTATTGGAGTGGGGGGGGGGGGGAAATATTCCTGCACTTTGGCAGTAGAATGATAAGCAAGACTGAGAAATACCCCCCTGGCTAAAGTATTCCTCTTATTGCTTTTGTCTCTGGACAACAGACAATTCCATGGCTGGCTTGTCTGGATTACTAGATCTGAATTATTTGCCATTTTTAGTATGCAGTATTTTAAAAACGATTTGATTTTCTGCCTTATTTTTTTTTTTTTTCCATCCGTAGATTCATAAGGGAACCCTTTGTTTACTAAGTCTTTAAAATTGAAATTCACCTTTTTCCACTGTGTCTTTCTTTGCTATAAATTATTTACAAAGCAATAATGAAGTAAAAGCTGACCTATTATAGGCACGTGGACCCGCTCAGTTCTGTGTGTGGTTTAGCGAATCTCGCGAAAGATATCCATCTAAAAGATTTAACTGTTACCTTGTTGTTTAAAGCCGTACTCCACTAATATATTGAAGAAAGCCATTTCTTTTGGTTACGTATTAATTATAAAAATCATAAAATATCTTTTATAAGTGTATGAACCTAGCCTGATACTGGAATAACGAGGAGCTGCACTCTTCGGCCGATCAGGGGTCCTTTTACTTTGCGCAGTGCTGTCAGTCTAGCATGCGTACAGGCAATCACATAGCTTGGTACACCAGGGCCCCGGTACAAAACAGCAGTGTCCCTGAGAATTAATCCTGCGCCCACTTCTCTGGACTTTAAAGCTTAACTTTACTTTTATTTTTTGGTTTTGGATAGAATGGCGAAGGGTTAAAAATGTCAGTTTTCTGACTTTCTGGAAAACTTTCCAACAACCTCCCCGGTCCAACTCTGACTTACCCCCAGGGAATCTTCATGTGACTTCTTCAGGATGTCAAGGTATTGACTGGCCAATGGCAGGCAGTTTTATTTTACTCTGCTGCCTGTACAAGTGTCCTAGTAATTTTTCAATGTTGCACTTTCTAATTTCCATTTTCTATTGGATTGTGATACTTGCGTTGAACCCTTGGTCCCCATAAAAAAAGAAAAAAAAACAGGTTTAAATTGTATAAAATTGAAGGAAATCTTGGAGATGCCAATGGTCAAGATGGTCAAACCAAGTCAATTTTCTCCTTTCTTCTTAAAAATATTATATAAATAACTTCCTCTCTTCCTTTCTTCTTTCCTTTCTTCCTCCCTTCCTTCCTTCCTTCCTTCCTTCCTTCCTTGCTTTCTCCTTTCATCCACCACTCTTTCTTCTTCTTCGAAATATTATATAAAAAAACTCCTCTCTTCCTTCCTTCCTTCCTTCCTTCCTTCCTTCCTTCCTTCCTTCCTTCCTTCCTTCCTTCCTTCCTTCCTTCCTTCCTTCCTTCCCTCCTTCCCTCCTTCCTTCCTTCCTTCCTTCCTTCCTCCCTTCATCCAGCACTCTTTCTTCTTTAAATAACTTCCTCTCTTCCTTCTTTTTTACTTTCTCTCTTCTTTCTTTTCTTGCTTCCTCTTTTCATCCAGCACTCTTTCTTCTTAGAAATACTCTATAAATAACCTCTTCTCTCTTCCTTCCTTCCTCCTTCTCTCCCTTTCTCCCTTCCTTCCTTTTTCTTTTCTTGCTCTCTCCCTTCATCCACCACTCTTTAGTCTTCTTAGAAATATATAAATAACTTCCTCTCTTCCTTCCTCTCTTCTTTCCTCTCTTCCTTCCTTCCTTTCTTGCTTCCTCCCTTCATCCACCACTCTTTCTTCTTTCGAAACATTATATAAATAACCTCTTCTCTTCCCTCCTTCCTTTTTTCTTTCTTGCTTCCTCTCTTTCTCCACCACTCTCATTTTGTATTTCCTTTTGTTTTTTCATCCTCTGTTTCTTCCTCTGTCTTGTAATTTGCCTACTTCTTCCTTTTCATATTTAGAAATAATATATAATTCCTTCCTTCCTTCCTTCCTTCCTTCCTTCCTTCCTTCCTTCCTTCCTTCCTTCCTTCCTTCCTTCCTTCCTTCCTTCCTTCCTTCCTTCCTTCCCTCCTTCCTTCCTTCCTTCCTTCCTTCCTTCCTTCCTTCCTTCCTTCCTTCCTTCCTTCCTTCCTTCCTTCCTTCCTTCCTTCCTTCCTTCCTTCCTTCCTTCCTTCCTTCCTTCGTTCCTTCCTTTTTCTCTCTGTTCCTTCCTCTTTCTCTTCCTTTTCTTCCTTATTCCTTTTCGCATTTAGAAATATTATATAGGTAATCTCCTCTCTCTTCCTTCCTTCCTTTCTTTGTATTTTTTGACATTTATACATGATTATCTTATTGTTATCCTCTTTATTTATGTTTTTGACATTCCTCTCTTTCCTTTTTTTTTTTTTTTTTCCATAAAAGTTTTTATTGTGAACACAAGATGTTACACAGTTTTTACAACCAATAGGTTGGTAGACAACATGTATCTTATTAACATGACATATGTTACTACAATATAGTGAGTTATTTATGTATTCAACTGTAAGTCAAACAGACGTATAACAAAATAAGAAGGCCTCGAACTCGAGGTTTACCATATCATCTGAGATCAGGAACCATATTAGGTAGGAGTATCACCTAGAGCAAGGTGTCAGAAGTATGGGGTTAATTGGGGAAGTGTCTGAGTGTAGTCACCTATGGGTCCGCGAGTTTGTCCCTGAACACGTGAGGATGTATCGGGTTTGTTACGTAGGGTTCGTCTGTGAGGTAGGTTAATCTCGTCGGTTCTGGTAATGTGAAGAGTAGATGAGGAATTAGGCATCAAGGTTAGGGTAGTCATGGAAGTAGGTAGATGTTGTCTTTGTCAGTTCAGTTGGGGTAGGGATAAAAAGAGGGAGAAGGGCAAAGACATGAGGGGAAAAGGGGATGAGGTGAAAGATAGGGATAGGTGGGGGAGGTAGGGGACTGGGGTACCTCCTCCCCGGTCTCCACCCGGCCTCAAGGGTAAAAATATTATCGTGTGCGGATCCCTGTCTAAAGGGGGACTCCCCCCGGGATCCGCATTGAAGCAGGAGCGAGCCAAAACAGCGAGAATTGATGGGCAGGTGTATGTCCCGAGAGGGTTTTCGGCTTCTGCAATCAGTCGCTGTGGGAGGATTCGGGACAGTTTGGCTTCATAATGGAGGAATATCTCTCTGTGGTGCAGAAGTGGGTCCAGCAAGCCCACGTTCGGGAGTATTTTGAAGGCGTATCTTTTGCAATGTGGATTAATTCCTCCATTTCAGCAATTTTGTTTACACGGGAAAACCATTCAGAAAGGGTTGGGCTACAGGAGGATTTCCATTTGGCTGAGATACATAATTTGGCTGCGTTGATCATGTGTATTCCCAGAGACTTTTTGTACGTGTGTGCTGAAGTGGAGGAGTGATGGAGAATGAGTCTGGTAGGAGTAAAGTCCATGGGGTATGTGGTTACCTGGGAAGTGATGTCATGAACCTGTTTCCAGAAAGTCTGGAGAAGAGGGCAGGACCACCAGATGTGTAAAAATGTGCCTGTATCTTTGGCGCACCTCCAACATTTGTTTGACGTATCAGGATTAAATTTGTTAAGTAGTTCAGGAGTACGGTACCATCGGGACAGGGTTTTGTAATTGTTCTCTTGTATTGTGACATTGAGGGAGCCCTTGTGTGCTATTGTGAAAATTCGCTCCCAGTTCTCTTCTGTTAGGTCTATTTGAAGTTCCCTTTCCCAGGCCTGGCAAGCTTTGGTATCTTTGGGGGAGATCAGGGCAAAGAGCATGGAGTGAGTATTTGCAATCAAGTGCTGTTGCGGTGTAGTTTGGGAGCATAGGTTTTCAAATGGGGTTAAGTTTCTAGATACAGACGCGTTTCGGTGTGTTGTTGCAAGAAAATGGCGAATCTGGAGGTAAGTCCATAGCGGGAATGGTTCACCCCCTGTATTTATGGGGAGTGTATCGCGGTTTGTGAGATTACCATCTCTATAGAAGTGTTGGGCTAGTATGTCTTTGTGTGGCCAGGTATCTTTAAGGAAGTTATCGGACATCCCCGGGAGAAATGCTGGGTTAAGGCGGATAGGTGTAAGGGGTCCTGGGTTAGAGGAGATTTGACATTTTTTAGATACTTCCCAAAAGCTCCTGAGGGTAGCCTCTATAAGGGGGTGTTCTTTTAGGGTTTTGGGAATGTGGCATTGGAGAATCCATGGGGTGCTTTTAATGGGCAAGTGGGAGAATGAGCCTTCTAGTCTCACCCAGTCCTTAACCTCGTCGTGTACTGCCCAGTCTACAATTCTTCCCAGATGGCAAGCTCTGTAATAATTCTGCAAATCTGGTAGCCCAATACCCCCTTTGCTTTTGGGTTTCGAGAGTTGGGAGTAGCTTATCCTAGGGCGCTTGTGTTTCCAAAGAAATTTCAGAAATTGTTGTTTGATCGTGTGAAAGAAGGCTACAGGGAGTTTGATGGGCATTGTTTGTAGCAGATAGAGGATACGTGGGAGCACATTCATCTTTAGGATGGCCGCGCGGCCGAACCAAGAGAAATGGGGTTTGTCCCATCTACGTAGGTCCTTGGAGATAGTGTGGATCAGCGGGGTAAAATTTTTAGTGTACAAGTCCGACAGGTGTGTGGTCAATTGGATTCCCAGGTAAGTAATGGCGTTTTGTTTCCAGACAAAGGGAAAGTTGTCTTGGCATTGGGAGACTAGATCTTTCGGGAGGGAAATGTTGAGGGCATGGGATTTTGAGAAGTTAATCTTTAGGTTGGATATTTGCCGAAATAGGTCAAAGTCTCTGAGGAGGTTTGGGATTGAGGTAAGTGGGTCACTTAGAAATAGCAGAATATCATCGGCAAAAGCCGCTATTTTATACGTGCGTCCTGCAATGGGGATACCCTTGATATTTTCGTTTGATCGTAGGCAGCGTAGAAGGGGTTCTAGTGTTAAAATAAAAAGGATAGGGGACAATGGGCATCCCTGTCTCGTTCCATTCCGGATGGAGAAGGCGTTCGACAGGTGGCCGTTGACTTTGACTTTTGCTGTTGGTGTGGTGTATAGGGACATAATTAGATTGAACATTCGGTTGTGTAGACCTAGGTGGCGTAAAACCGCCCCCAGGTAGTCCCAGGCCAGCCTGTCAAACGCCTTCTCAGCATCCAGGGATAGAAAGAAGCCTCTTTGTTTTTGGGAAGTTAGCCAATGGTTTATGTTAATAGCCTTGATGGTGTTGTCCCTGGCCTCTCTGCCAGGAACAAAACCAACCTGGTCTTTCCCTATTATTGTAGGAAGGAGGGGAAGGAGTCGGTTTGCTAGGATTTTTGCGAATAATTTAATGTCTACGTTGAGTAGGGATATTGGTCTGTAACTAGTGACTGAGGTGGCGTCCTTCCCCTCCTTCGGGATGACCGTGATATGCGCTTCAAGCAGTCTGTGAAAAGGTAGCTTTGAGGAGGTTAAGAAGTTGAAAGTCTTTAGGAACGGAGCTGAAAGAATGTCAATAAAGGTCTTATAATATGGTGCTGAAAAACCGTCGGGGCCTGGGCTTTTGCCTGTTTTAAGTTGTTTAATCGCTCTTTTAAGTTCCTCTTCGGATATGGGGTTGTCTAAATCACGAGCCTCTTCTCGGGGTATGGGTTTGGGGCTGAATTTTTTGAGGAAGTTTGTGATCATGGCTTTTCTGGAAGTTTGGCCTGCAGTCATTTCGGGTTGTTGTGGTAAGTTATAAAGTTCTGTGTAGTAGCGTTCGAAGTGAGATGCTATGTCTGCGGAGCTTGAGCTTGAGTTGCCTAGCGGGTCTTTAATAGTGTGGATGTTGGTGCTAGCTTTTTTGGATTGTATCGCTCTGGCTAAAAGCTTCCCACACTTGTTCCCCTGTTCATAAAATAGCTTTTGGTTTAATATGAATTTGCGTCGGGTTTTACGGTTAAGGACTTCCAACAGAAGTTTCCTGGTTTGAGTGAGTTCTAGGTATGTGTCTTGCGATTGGGATTGTTTGTGGAGTATTTCCAGTCTTTTTATTTTGTTAGTGAGTTCCTGAAGGGTTATCTGTTGTGTTTTTTTCCGGTTGGCCTGGAGTGTAAGAAATTCCCCTCGGATGACGCATTTATGTGCCTCCCAGAGGGACAGGGGCGTTGTATCGGAGTTATCATTTTCCCTGAAGTAGTTGTTTAAGCTGGTGCGGATGTGTTTGGTGTCAATTTCTGAAGTGAGGAGAGATGGATCAAGACGCCATATCTTTGTGATCAAGTTTCTTTCCGGGAAGGAAAGGGAGAGGGTGATCGGGTGGTGGTCTGAAATGAGTAGGGGTTCAATGGTGGCAGATTTCAGAAAGGGGAGGTCTTTTTGGGAAAGGAAGAGGTAATCCAGCCTAGAGTATCTATTGTGAGGTGCGGAGAAAAAGGAGTAATCTTTCCCGTTCGGGTGTAGGGTGCGCCATGTGTCGTGTAAAAGGAGTTCCTGTATTTGCATCTTAACTTGTCTCAGTGCTCTATAGGGAAGGGTGGAAGACCCCGAAGAGGAATCTAAGATGGGCTGAAGTGTCACATTGAAATCGCCTCCAAGAATTGTAGTCCCCGCTTGGAAACCTGCGAGGATGGCAGCGATAGAACGGAAGAAGCTGATCTGGGCGGTATTGGGGCTGTATATGTTTGCTAAGGTAACCATCCGGTTATGGATGGTTCCCTTCAAGAACACATAGCGGCCCTCCGGGTCTATCAGGGAATCTATCAGTTGCCAAGGAAGATTTTTAGAGAGCAAGATTGAAACTCCTTTTGTTTTGGCTAGAGGGTTTGTAGCATGGAAGGATGTAGGGTACCTGTGGCTTGCTAGTTTAGGTGTATTGTCCGTTCGAAAGTGGGTTTCTTGCAAAAATATCACATCTGCTTTTAATTTACTCATCATGTTGAGGATTTGACTACGCTTCTCTGGGATATTTAGTCCTTTGACATTTTGAGAGACTACTTTGAGCGTGTTGTGTTGCACAGTGGAATGTATGGGGTCCATGATCGTTGGGTAGAGTCTAATTGGTGTAGTAGAAATGAGGAGGGGGAGCAATTTGCAGATGTAGCCGATGTGGGTGAGTGTAATCTGTGGAGAGTCGTAGGCTCTTCAAAGGTATTTGAGTGATATAGTGGGAGATGCCCCGGTGGAGACCAGGGAGGGGGGGAGGCCCAGATATATAAAGGGGGGAGGGGAAGGAGAGAGAGAGAGAGAACGTATAGAAAAAGGGGGGGGAGAGAGATAGAGGGGGGAGGAGGGGGGTGGTAGGTCAGGAGGGGATTAGTAACGGGAAGTAAGATGTACTTACCGGAGGTAAATGTAGTCCAGCTACCTTACCCTGTTATAGGTTGAAACGTCCGGTGTGGGTCAACTAGGATAGTCACTGTCCTGTTGTGTGGAGGAGTGGAAGGAGCTCGAGGAGAGGTTCGAGAGACGTTCTGTCCGTGGGAGGTCAACTTGGGTCTATTCGACTTGTATGAAGGGAGCCTGCTTACGTATCAAGGGGAGAATATGTGGTTAAAGATCTCAGATTGATGATGTGAAGGCAGAAACAATCAACAATATAGATAATTGAAACATTGAACATTAACCTATGGTTCAAGAAATAAACTAGCTACGATAAGGAACATGTGGAGGTCGTCACCTAGAAAGTAGGTATAGAGGCCCAGGAAAGGTGGCGTTACTAATCCAACTATACATTGAACTTAGAAATAATACTGATACAGGTAGCAGCAATCATCATAAGGTTAGGCCGGGTTTAGTGCAAATTATGGGCTTGTTGTTGGTGTTGAGGCTAAGCGGGGGCGTAGGGTAGCGTAGCCTCTAAGAGGTTAGCTCGCTATAAGTTGGGGGGGAGTTTGACTATGGGGGGGAAATCAATAAGGATCCATTGATGCTTACGTGTGAGGGTTAGTTTGGGTGTGGTCTCGACATTGGGTTAGGATTAGAGCTGTACCTCGAGTAGTTATTCAATCCCAGAGCTGTCTATGGTAGATCCTAACAAAGTTAAGCATTAAATTAGATATGAAGTGGTCTTTAGTGGGTACCTGACTGACCGTGCAGTACTCGGCAGCTGTGGTCCTAGGTTGGTTGGTTTAATACAACCTGCCCATCATTAGGAAGCTCATCCCCCATGGACGCCCCTGGCAGATATAAAGCAAATAGGAGTGTGCCAGGGAGGAAAGTGCCCTTATCCATGCGGGATGAGCCAATCTTTTTCTCTATAAGCAAATCAAGACAATCAGGATAAGCATGTTCAAAAGCAGTAAAGAAAGGAAAAGGAGAGAAAAAAAAAAAAAAAAAGAAAAAAAAAATGAGTGAACTCTAAGTGTATCTCGGAGCACGGTAGAATACCGTATGTTCAGCCTCAAACTTATTTTGGTTTCTCAGGTCCAGTTCATTTCTTCAATGCGTCGTCTGCAGTCTGGAGGAGGTACCTGAAAGGAAGAGGGGGGGGGTTGGGATGGGTAGGGGAGAGGGGGGGAGGGGGATAGGGGGAATGGCGGGGGGGTACCCCATTGTCGTTGTGAGCTGTGGTGGATGATGCCATCTTGAAGGGTAGGGGTCCCTCATTCATGAATTCAGTGGAGGCTAGCAGTTGGGTGAAGATGTTGGCAGCTTGTGTGGTGTCCTGTTGTTCAACCAGGCAAAAATCCACTGGTGATGTATGCGGCTTGAGTTCAGTTACTTAGTGGAGTCGGTTGGGTTCCGCTGGGATCTGTGGATGACTGGTGTTTTCCCTGAGAGAATGTTCTGGAAGTGAGTTGATGTGGAGGCGTGTGGCGTGGGGTCTCCATGGGTTTCTCAGCTTGTGGGAGTGTAGTGTTGTCTGGCTGTACCTGGTGCATCCAGTATAGGCCAGGTTTGAGGTAGGCCTCTGTCAAGCGAATTGCAGGCGTCGAATGGATTGCTGTTCCGTCATGGTTCTATGGTCCTGGAACTTGGGATGGGGTGGCGACCTAAGGGTAACTGCAACTCTGAACATGAGTTGTAATGTTTTCTTTTTCAAGCATTTGGACATGGTTGATCAAGGCTGATCCGGCCGGGCCCGCCTGTGGGCTGGGGACGCTGTTGGGCTTTGTCGGTCTCTATCCAGCTGATCCCTCTGAGGAGGTGGCCTTGGAGAGGATGATCTGCGTCTTCTGATGTGGAATTCATCTCTTACCGGGATGGCCTCCATGGAGTTGGTTCTTTGTAGCTGGGTGGAGCGAAAATCTCTATACCAGTCTGGGAGTTCGATGAATGGTAACTGCAGAGTATTGCAGAACCCCCTGAGGTCTTCCGGGACTTTCAGATTGGCAGTGCGTCCAGCTTTTGTTGCAGACAGGCAGAAGGGAAATTTCCAACGGTATTGGATCTCTTTTTGGCGCATTAGATCAAGCAGCGGGCGTAGGTCTCTTCTGTGTTGTAGGGTTATAGGGGACAGATCTTGAAAAATCTTGATCTCTGCTCCTTGATACGTTAAGGTGCGGCGCTCTCTGGCTCTTCTTAATATGTCTTCCTTCAATCTGAAGTTCACCAGGCAGCATATCACATCTCTGGGAGGGTCTGAGTCTCTGCCTCTGGGTTTGAGAGCTCTGTGTAGACGCTCGTAATCAATGGGGGTCTCGGGGGGTCTCCCTAATAGGTCATTGAAAATCTGGATTGTGGCCTGTATTATGTGGTTCTGTTCGACGGACTCAGGTATGCCTCTTACCCTCACATTATGGCGGCGTCCGCGATTATCCAGATCTTCCATATGCCTGTGTAGGTCTCTGAGCTGGCTGTTGTAACTCTGAGATGAGCGCTGTAGCTGTTGTAGGGCGGCATCATGGCGGGTAGCGGTTGTTTCTATGTCATCGATCCTCATGTGCATCGATTGAATCTCCCTTCTGAGGTCTGTGAAAGCAGCAGCAAAGGAGTCTTTGATATCTGTGGCCACTGACCTGAGATCATCCATGTTAAGTGGTCGGGCAGTGGATGGGCTTTCCGCACGCTGTGAGTGTCTCCTGGCAGGGCTGAGGCTTGAGGCGCGCGTTCCGGAGTAGGCCGGAGATGAAGCCGGGGCCTCGCGTGATCGCGGCCGGAAGATTTCCGGGATGTTGTGTCCGGAGAGCGGATCCATGCTCCTGGGGGATCGGGACCGGGACTGGGACGGTTTATCCTTCGGTTTCCCCATGATATCGGCAGGTAAGGGCTCCTTTAGGTTGTTTGCAGGACCTCCGTGGGACAGAGCTAAGAGATCAGGCAGCCATTCTCGTTCGGCTCCAAGCCACGCCCCCTCTTTCCTAAGTTTCATCGTTTTGTACACAAATGCAGCCTCACTGTGGGAAAAATAACACATTTCGTTTTTTCATTGTTGCTTTTTTGTGAACATAATACATCCATAATGAGGCATTGAGAATTGGAACTGACACCTTGTTGGATTTATTCATTATACAATGAGTTCTGCCCTCTTTTCTTAAATTATAATGAACACGTTGGTATGGATCGGTCTGCGGGTACCTACAGGCTGTAATGCTTTGTAATTTTCAATTACAGTAATCAATCATTACGCGTTAAACACATCATGCCCACAGAAACACTAAAATATGTTTCCACTGTAAAGTAAGTTATTTTTTTAATTACAATAGAAATTACATTGACCTTCCTTTTCCGAACGTGTATCATTCCATTGTTTTGGTTTTAATTGTTTCTCAGCCTGAAGCTGCTTCGTGATGCATTAACAATTAAATTAAGTTGTATGAGGAGCGTCATCAATATATTCATGTTTTGTGGGATAAGCCTGGTTTATCCAATGGCTGGAAGGTTTACATGGGATTGTAGGCCGGGATTTCAAACAAATGATTAAATAAAAGTTATTTTTATTTTTTTAATTACTCTATGTGATTTATTTATTTATGTTATTTTTGGAAATCATAATTAGGTTTGCTAAAATGAATACAATTAAAAATAAAATAAAAAGAATGTGTGATAAGGATCCAACCAAATTTGATAGAGACATTTGACCATCACTTCAATACTATATGATCAAAAGGATGAGGACCCTCCCAAATGATTTTACGTATTCACAATGAAGGGTACTGTTCATGCTACAGCATACAAAGATATACTGTATTTGATTGTCGCAACAGTTTGGGCTCCACCATGACTGTGCCCAGGTCAATGTCAATTAGGACCTAAGGAGAAAAGGCCAAAGTGTGCCCCCAACTCATTAACTTTGAGCTACATTAACAGTGAAGGTTGCAGGATTCCTCTTTTTGTGCCCCCTTCTGCTCACATGCACAAGGCGGCCACCTCTTTGACATACCCCTCAGCCTGGCCCTGACTCTTCCCCGTGTGAAAAATGCCAGCTCCATGAAGACTTGGTATGACCATGAGATGAGAAGGAACCCTGCACAGAACCCTGATCTCAACCCTGCTGAATTCATTTGGTATAAATTGGAACACTGATTGTGAACCAGGCCAAGCTCATATAGGTGTAAAAGTCAGGTGTCCATGAATTGTTAGCCATATTGTAAGTATGAAGTAGAGGGTAAAAGATACACAGCACCGGCTTCAAGAAGCAGACCCAACCACTCCACAGGAAAGGAGCTTTCTGCCATTTGCCTGCAGGTGATTACATAGTAAGCTGAGTGGACTTCTAAACTTTAGCACAGCTGCAGTAAAAACTTTAACTACAACAATACACTTTTTTTCACAGTTGCAATAAATGCTCTACTGGTCAGCCACTCTACAAGAATCTGTTAAAGTTCCCAAAAGAAGAAAATAAAAAAGGCATGAACTTCCCTGTGGGGCTCCCCTCAGGTGTTACATTTGAGGGTTGCCTAGGAGGTGCATGGTCTTTGCTTCCTCTGTGGTTCCTATGGTGATCTTCCTGGATTCGGCTGTTCTTCAGCTTCCTCTGCTAGGCTTTTCCACATGGTGGACTCCTCTCAAGGAGTCCACAGAACTGTTCCTTCTTTGTCTATAAATACTTAGATAGTATTGTATGGTTTAAAGACCTCATTGGTTCCTCTGGTGACCCTTCTGGATTCCGCTGCTCTTCAGCTCCCACTGCTAAGGTCTCCCACATAATGTAGACCACTCTCAGGAGTCCACAAAACTGTTCCCACTTTCTTTTTATAGACTTAGACACCCTGTCCATCTGCAGATGAGTGAAACATGCCAATGGGCATTGGTTTACATCCTTATTGGCTCAACTCCTTTACAACGGGAAACTTGTTGCTTAGGAGTTAGTAAGCTTTTGAATGCTCCTTCCAGTTCCTCCACCTCTGGTCCGAGGTTGACAATGCTCCCTAAGTGACTCCTTAAGTTGGAGCAGTATTGGCATCATAGGATGTGTGCTTCCTGTGGACTCAAAAGTGGTGTGGTTAAGCAGTGTACCAGCACTTACAACATGAAGATTTGGAGTCCACAGAAGGGACAGGCCATCATGAGATATCAACATCATAGAACATGGATTTGCACCACACAAAACTTGAGTGGTCAATACAAATAAGGTGGACAGGTATTGTGTTTACTTAACAAGTCAAAAGGGTAAGTATTGAAAAATATCTTTTTGTCTTGACGTTGCCTGCTCCCCTCTCTGATTTTGACACTTAGTTCAATTGGGGATTGTTACCAGCACTTACAACATGAAGATTTGGAGTCCACAGAAGGGACAGGCCATCATGAGATATCAACATCATAGAACATGGATTTGCACCACACAAAACTTGAGTGGTCAATAAAAATAAGGTGGACAGGTATTGTGTTTACTTAACAAGTCAAAAGGGTAAGTATTGAAAAATATCTTTTTGTCTTGACGTTGCCTGCTCCCCTCTCTGATTTTGACACTTAGTTCAATTGGGGATTGTCTGGGCCGTGGATGTTCTCTGCTCTCTCATTGGCTCCTCTAGTGACCCTCCTGGATTCTGCTGCTCTTCAGCTCCTTCTGATAGGCTCTCCCATATAGTAGACCACTCTCAACAGTCAACAGACCTGTTCCTTCTTCTCTTTATAGACTTAGACACCCTGGCCAACTGCAGAGAAGCGAAAAATACCAATGGTATAAATTCTACTCCATTTTTTATGGGTTAATTTGTTGTTGCTTAAGAGTTAGTAAGCTTTTGAGTGTTCCTGCCAGTTCCTCCACTTCTGGTCCGAGGGTGACAATGCTCCCTAGCCAGCTTTCTAAACAGGAGTAGTATTGGCACCGTAGGATGCATGCTCCCTGTGGACTCAAAAGTGATGTGGTTAAGCATAGTGTACCAGCACTTACAGCTTGAAAATTTGTCGTCAACAGAAGGGTCAAGCCATCAAGGGATATCAACATCATAGAACATGGATTTGCATTTACAAAAAACGGAAGTGTCCAAGAAAAAGAAGGTGGATGAACATGGTGTGTTGACTTCACAAGCCAAAAAGGTAAGTACTGAAAAATGCTTTTTTTTGTGTTGATATTGCCTACTCCCCTCTCTGATTTTGACACTCAGTTTCCCAACCTTTCTTCTGCCTCGTCCTTTAACATTGACTTCATCTGGCTGAATGTAATTTCCCTAGCTGATCAGCTGCTACCAGTGAGGCCATTCCAAGGACTGCAGTCTTTGAACCTCACCATCACTGGCTCTAGAGAAGACCAGATACTCCCAGGGACAAACAGAAAACGACTCCTGCGCACAGGTGGATCACCATAGAGAGATGCGTCAACACAGGCTTTGCTGCCCTCAAGGATGGGGAATCCTAGTGCAAACCGAAATAAAAGAAAAACAAGGGCGCACCAGCCTTGTGTATTAACTTTTTTTTACACTTCGGTACACTTCGTGTTGTGCCTCCTCCACCCATTGCTTGTGAGTTGTTTCTTTTAATTATTTTAATACATTTTTTAAAAAAAAAGTTAATACACAAGGCTGGTGCGCCCTTGTTTTTCTTTTATTTCGACTCCCAGGGACAAACTTGGTGAGAGCATACCACGCCGCTAGTAGTTCCAAAAATCTTCTTCTACAAATATATTTTTTTTTTTTTCTAGCAAAATAATAGTGTGCCGATTTACAATGAACACAAACCAACTAATCTCTGTAAAGTAACTTTTATTTCTGGCTTAATGGTCCCTTGATAGTTTTCAGCAGCGCCCAGCGAATAGTTTAAATTAAGATAAAATATACAACCCTCTTTTTTGTGTGCTTTTCTTGCTGTCATTCGGAAAGCTTAGACATTATTCCAGTCTAGTCATTTTTTGTTGTTGTTGGAATTATCTTTAATAAGATGTTCCTTTTAGTATAATTAAGGCAGCGAACAGCATCTTCTGTTTTCAATGACTAAACAACTGAACTTACCATTTATGAAGAACGTTGTAGAAGCTTTCTGTAGTAAATTTAAGGTAGATTTTATGGCCGGAGTAATACGGCATGACTTATGACTCATAATCATCCTCCTTTCCCATGGGGAGCCTACAAAAAAGCAGCCGGCTCTCTATGCCTAATTTAATAAAGAATGCAGCCTTTGGTTAAAGGAGAGCTATAATGGCTTAGGATCAGTTCTGTTTAAATGTTGTTGTTTTTTTTGGAAGGGGGGGGGGTTGTATCTAAAATGTATCTCAAACAATATCTTTTTTTTTTCTTCAGAATTAGTGAGGTAAGGTGTATCTAAAAAGACTCCATTTTTTTTTCTAGAATTAAAGAGGTGAGGGGTTTGTACCCCTTTCAGAAATTCTATTGCTGCATTTTTACCCAAAAGATTAAAGTGTAATTGAAGGATTTTTTTTTTCTTTTTTTTTAGTTTTGGGGGGCTTAGAACACCTGTCAGGTTTTTATTGATTGTGTGTCCCCGTTAAAGAGATGCACCCTCGCTATTTGTCCCGTCTATCGTTCTCACAAATTTTGGGTTGTCACCAGAAGAGGAATAGAGGGGAAATCTTCATTAGGGACACTAGTTGTGCTGACAACCATGAATTCCCTCCTTTTCCCTTTGATGGGATTTCCTCTCACTTCATGTTTTGCCTATGGGACAGGAAGTGAAGAGAAATCTCCCCAATTGGACACAGATGGCAAAACAAGCAGGAGTTATAAGTCTCCCTTACCATATCCAAAGTGAAAGAAAAAAAAGATTTGTCTTTGATTCTTCCCCTCAATTTCTCCTGGTGGCCATTGTCACTTTGTGAACCTTGTCTCCTCTCTCTTCCGTCTGCTATCTACTAACAATCTTACAAACTTGAACATGGAACTGGTTATTTGAACACAGGTACATAGAGATACACTCAGGGGACAAGCCCCCCTCTTTTACATAATGAAACAGGGCGGGGTAGACTTTACCTCCACCAATAGCATGACACAGGTGGATTCAAACTTCTCATCAGTAGACTGTCTTTGGGAGGGGCTACTGGAGAAATACCCCCGTTCCCCTCTCACGGCTAATACACAGAGACATATACTTCCCATTATATTAAAAATGATAGAAGGGTTTGGCGCTGTTCCTATTTAGTTTCCTACCTCCATATAGGTTACTGGATTAAAATAAATTCTTAGGTGCACCGTGCATATATCAAATATTAAATACAATATGGATTCCCAAGTATACCGTGCATGAGTCAATTAAATATTCTGCTGCAATATTATGCCGTCATAGGTGATACATAACTTAAATGCTTACATATGTGATATTGCTAATGGGGGAAGAAAGGGGGGGAGGGGGGGGGGGAGAGGAGAGTGAGATAGGGAAGTGGGGAGGGGGTGTAGGAAGTCTGTTCCTAAGGAAAAATTACAATAATAGGATAAAGTGCAAATGTGCTGGTGCAATCCAAAAGGCAACAGTGACAAGATAAGGTGCAAACGTGCTTCAAAATTCTTTAGTAAGTCTCTTGTGCCATATTCTTGTGCTGTGGTGATAATCCTTCACTTATAATATCTCTTTGCTCTGAAAGTGCAGCCACTCACCAGATCACTTCACCCCTGCGGGGGTAGTAGGCGGTTACAGTTTTATCGCCACTGTACAGCGATCGCTGGCGGGCTCAGGATCGTGGTATGTCATATATAAAGAGAGAGGGAGTGCCCATAGCGTAAAATTGCTTTAAAAAGGTTTTATTACACAAAATGAAAGGGTACTCACACTTTTACAGTAAAAATCAAGCGAAATGGTAAAAACGTCAGAACCGTCATAAATATCCTTCAGCGCTGGTACAGGAGGTGATGTTTGGGAAGCACAAATTAGGCCACACCCTACGCGTTTCGTCGTTAGGACGTCTACGGGAGCGTCAAGTAGACGTCCTAACGACGAAACGCGTAGGGCGTGGCCTAATTTGTGCTTCCCAAACATCACCTCCTGTACCAGCGCTGAAGGATATTTATGACGGTTCTGACGTTTTTACCATTTCGCTTGATTTTTACTGTAAAAGTGTGAGTACCCTTTCATTTTGTGTAATAAAACCTTTTTAAAGCAATTTTACGCTATGGGCACTCCCTCTCTCTTTATATATGACATACCACGATCCTGAGCCCGCCAGCGATCGCTGTACAGTGGCGATAAAACTGTAACCGCCTACTACCCCCGCAGGGGTGAAGTGATCTGGTGAGTGGCTGCACTTTCAGAGCAAAGAGATATTATAAGTGAAGGATTATCACCACAGCACAAGAATATGGCACAAGAGACTTACTAAAGAATTTTGAAGCACGTTTGCACCTTATCTTGTCACTGTTGCCTTTTGGATTGCACCAGCACATTTGCACTTTATCCTATTATTGTAATTTTTCCTTAGGAACAGACTTCCTACACCCCCTCCCCACTTCCCTATCTCACTCTCCTCTCCCCCCCCCCCCTCCCCCCCTTTATTCCCCCATTAGCAATATCACATATGTAAGCATTTAAGTTATGTATCACCTATGACGGCATAATATTGCAGCAGAATATTTAATTGACTCATGCACGGTATACTTGGGAATCCATATTGTATTTAATATTTGATATATGCACGGTGCACCTAAGAATTTATTTTAATCCAGTAACCTATATGGAGGTAGGAAACTAAATAGGAACAGCGCCAAACCCTTCTATCATTTTTAATATATCTCAGCTGTCCCCATTTTAGGGTGACTGCTTGTTGGGAGGCAGCAGTTCCAAACCATACCAATTAAGTCTTTATGTTCATTGCGCGGGTTCACCATCCCTTTACTTCCCATTATATGTTTCTCCCAAAGCAGACACAATAGAAACAAGGGAATACAGCCGCACCCCAAACGACCCAACACAGAGCACACCATAGTATGAGACAATATACGATATATATATATATATATATATATATATATACACACACACACACAGTATATATGCAACAATCCAGTGTGGTTGTTGTACAGTGAGTCCGATTAGTACATATCAGACTGGGGTTCTCGTTCAACCTGTGCCCCTAATAGACACAGGGTGCCTTACACATAGAAGGTGCATGGGGAGCTGAAACAAGGGTTTCCCAACCTCCCCAGGGGATTCTGGGTTCCACCGGCCCTCGCCCAAAGTGACTCCCTTCACAGCTGGCTTTCTCATGAAACCGCTCCGAGCGGTTTGGGCCGGTTTCTGAAGCAGCGGGAGAGGACATCGCCCCCTTATGCCGCTCGCTGTTACTTCTTGGGCTTACCGTTACTGCCGGTTCGCCCGAGAAACGATCCGACACTCTGATTGACTCGTTGGCCTTGGAGGACTGGAGCGACAACAATAATTAAAGCGAAAAATGTTTTTTGTTTTTTTTTTATCTTTTGCTTTTAAAGGTAAAGAAGTTATTTGGGGTCTTTTTGGCCCCAGATCTCTCAATAAAGAGGACCTGTCATGCTTATTTCTTTTACAAGGGACATTTCAAAAGTGATTAAAAAAAAAAAAAAAATTAACGGACAGTGTAAAAATAAAAAGTAAAATGTAAAATAAATAATAATTTTTAAAAAAGTGAAAGCGCCCCCATCCCTCCATGTTCGCACGCAGAAACGAACGCATATGTAAATGATATTCGAACCACACATGAGATATTGCCATGATGAGCGAAAGCAATAATTATAGCGCTAGACCACCTCTGTAACTCCAAACAGGTAACCTGTAAAGGTGTTTAAAGCGTTGCCTATGCAGATTTTTAAGTACCGTAGTTTGTCGCCATTCCACGAGCTTACCAAATTTTAAAGCGTGACATGTTAGGCATTGATTTACTCGGCGTAACATCATTTTTCACATTATAAAAAAAAAATTGGGGTAGCTATTGTGTTTTATTTATTTTTTCATTCATTTAAGTGTATTTTTTCCAAAAAAATTGCGTTTGCAAAACCGCTGCGCAAATACCTTGTGACATACAAAAATTGCAAGGATCGCCATTTTATTCTCTAGGGTCTCTGCTAAAAATGTATAATATTTGGGGGTTATAAGTAATTTTCTAGCAAAAAAACACTGATTTAAACTTGTAAACAAAAAGTGCCAGAAAAAGCCTGTTCCTAAAGTTGCTAAAAGTCTCTCTCCCACCCGCTGGTGGACTAGTTATAGTGATAGTGATACTAGTCACTACTAGTGATAGGAAAATCAGCAACTAGTGATAGGAAAAGCAGCAGACTGATGAGTTCATATTTATGTCACTCTGCTCTCTCCCCCTATCGCCATGCTGCTTGTACAACTGATTAGCTTTTTGTGCTACCTCTCCCTCTCCAGTCTGACCTCTGCTGTACAGTTGACTGGAAGAGTCTGATACCAGGTCACATTCAGGTAACTGCACATTTAAAAAATACTTTAACCACTTGCCGATCACTGCACGCCGATATACGTCGTCAAAATGGCAGCGGTGGGAAAATGAGCCTACAGGTACGTCCCCATTAATTGGAGGGTCTTGCGGGTGCGCTTGGGCATGCCCACTGCATACTGGGTGACCGTGCCCTCGGGACCAGCGGACATGCCACGGAGCCGCAGAAAGGGGAAGTGCCTATGTAAACAAGGCATTTCCCCGTTCTGCCTTGTGACATGACAGAGATCACCGCTCTCTGTCATCGGGAGCAGTGATCACTGTCATGTCAGTGGTAGCCCACCCCCCCCCACAGTTAGAATCACTCCCTAGGACACACTTAACCCCTTCACCGACCCCTTGTGTTTAACCCCTTCCCTGCCAGTGTCCTTTACACAGTAATCAGTGCATTTTTATAGCACTGATCGCTGTATAAATGACAGTGGTCCCAAAATAGTGTCAAAAGTGTCCGATGTGTTCGCCGTAATGTCGCAGTCATGATAAAAATCGCAGATCACCGCCATTACTAGTAAAAAAAAAAAAAGAATAATAAAAATGACATAAATCTATCCCCTATTTTGTAGACGCTATAACTTTGGCGCAAAAAAATCAATATACGCTTATTGCGATTTTTTTTTACCAAAAATACGTAGAATACATATCGGCCTAAACTGAGGAAAACATTTTTTTTTTAATATATTTTTGGGGGATATTTATTATAGCAAAAAGTAAAAAAATATTGTTTTTTTTTTTCAAAATTGACGCTCTTTTTTTGTTTATAGTGCAAAAAATAAAAACCGCAGAGGTGATCAAATACCACCAAAAGAAAGCTCTATTTGTGGGGAAAAAAGGACGTTTGTTTGGGTACAACGTGGCACGACCGCGCAATTGTCAGTTAAAGCGATGCAGTGCCGAATGGCAAAAAGTGCTCTGGTCAGGAAGGGGGTAAAATCTTCCGGGGCTGAAGCGGTTAATGATGTGTTAATGATCCCAGAACTGCATTCTTTATGTCTTTTCCAACTGCCTGGGAGTTCAGCTTTAAAAACACTCCCAGCTAGAGACCACAGCTGTAGAACTCCCCTTGCTGAAATTTCCGGAATGTTCATTTTTTTCCCCGCTCTATAAATATGTACCTGACCACAAAAAGAAAAAGAAAAGAATGTATTTATCACACCGCTCAGTGTATTCATCCCAGCTCTTGGGTATCTTTTGAGTCTTTAAATTCCCCTTTTTTGAATATTTTTTTCCCGTGTAATGAGAACAATTACTCTTATCTCAGCGCTCTGCAATCTGGGGCTATGGCTGCTTTGTGTTCATTAGAAGGTGTTCTCATCCCATCCGCCGCAGTCAGACTCCTGTGATGCCTTTGTAGGAATCCTCGTCCCGGGTTATCTCGCTGTGTTCTTCTTTTATCTTCAAATGGATTTGATCAGAGAGCCGGATCGGGTTCCTTATGCTCCTCTTTAGACATTAACATCTTGCAAAAGCGGAGACGTTTGAGATCAGGAGCCGCTTCCCAACAGAAATCACTCTGTATTCATGACCAGTGTAGATAAGATGTCCAACCCTCATATGACTGCCACCATTATCACACTCCAACCCTGCCCCACTTAGCATTACCTACGATTAACGAGACCACACTTGAGCTGGAGTATAACTGGCCATAGCAGCCTTTTTATTCACAAATATTCAAGATATAAAACATTTTAACCATTACAAAAAACAAAAACAAATATCAGTTGCCCCCCCCCCCCGGTGGTCTTTGACGGGACTTCCCAACATAACTCTGTTCCACTTCCACACTGCAGGCCTTTTTCCGTACTTGGCCTCCAGCCGTGTCACACCAGCTCGGAGACAAACCCATTACCCGCAGTGCCACCATTACCATCTTCCAGTTAACCCGTGTTAACTGAATACCCAGTGGGGGACCATACCACCGATGGGTCCCCCACGCTTCCATCTCATAGGTTATCTTACCACCATCGCCATTTCACTGCTGCCATGACATGTCCTGCTGTACCACCTGAAATATAGAAGAATTAACACACCAAAAACAGGAAAGGCGGGTGGGAAACTGCTCCTCTGAACGAGCCCCTGCAGTATTGCCAGGGTCACCCCCCCAACTCCTTAAATAAACTAAACCCCACCCATTCCTACTTTTCCTCCAATCACTAATCCCCCCACCTCTGCACTATTTTCTTAACCCTTGCTGTTCCCTTATCACTCTCGTCATGCCCTCTGCTAGTTCTTTTCAATCCCCTCACTGCAAGGCCTCTCTTTTATTGATTAACGGCGTCATTTATAGGTTTAACTTTCGAACAAAATTAAAGATGAAGGCTTCTTCGTTTTGGAGAATCTGACTTGGAGTGCCTATGACGAGACGACGCCTTAAAAAAAAATCCTTGTCTAATGTATACAAAACTCTTCACTCATTTATAACTCTGTTCCACTTCCACACTGCAGGCCTTTTTCCGTACTTGGCCTCCAGCCGTGTCACACCAGCTCAGAGACAAACCCATTACCCGCAGTGCCACCATTACCATCTTCCAGTTAACCCGTGTTAACTAAATACACCGTGGGGGACCATACAACCGATGGGTCCCCCACACTTCCATCTCGTAGGTTATCTTGCCACCATCAAAGACCACCACCGCCATTTCACTGCTGCCGTGACATGTCCTACTGTACCACCTGAAGTAAAGAAATCAACACACTAAAAACAGGGAGGGCAGGTAGGAAACTGCTCCTCTGAATGATCCCCTGCAGTGTTGCCCGGGTCACCCTCGCTAACCCCTTAAATAAACTAAACCCCACCCATTCCTACTTTTCCTCCAATCACTACTACCCCCCCCCCACCTCTGCACTATTTTCTTAACCCTACGCTGTTCCCTTATCACTCTCATCATGCCGGCCCTCTGCTAGTTCTTTTCAATCCCCTCGCTCCAGGCCTCTCTTTTATTGATTAACGGCGTCATTTATATATATCTTTTTCCTCCGCTCTGTAACTGATTCAGATCCACGCTATAGCCGAATGAGGGCTACAGCGCGGATCTGCTTTGCCGGGAGGTCGTCAATAGACGTCCTCTCCTTTGCAAGCTGGCCACGCCCCCCTGAAGGGGGCGCGCGGCGCGCGCTGTAATCACCCGAGTCAATGAGACTCGGGTGATCACAGATCCCGATCCCGGCCCCTTACCATGTGATCAGCTGTCAGCAAATGACAGCTGATCACGTGATGTAAACAGAAGATCGGTAACCTTTTTTTTTTTCTTCTCACGTTGACAGTGTGAGAAGAAAAAAAGCTGATTGCCGGCTTCTGTTTGAAGGGACATCATTCCTGAAGAGGAAGAGGCAAAGATGCCTCATATGTGCCCACAAGTACCGCCTGCCAGTGCCAGCTGCCAGTGCCACAAATCAGTGCCCACAGTGCCACCAATCAGTGCCCACAGTAGTAAGTGCCAGCAATCAGTGCCACCTATGAGTGCCCACAAGTGCCACCTATCAATGCCCACCAGTGGTGCCAATCAGTGCCTCATCAGTGCCACCTAGCAGTGCTGCCTATCAGTGTCACCTACCAGTGCCGATCAGTGCCCATCACTGACACCCATCAGTGCCCATCACTGCCACCCATCAGTTCCCATCAGTGCCAGCTATCAGTGCCATCCATTAGTGCACTTCAGTGCCACCTATTAATGCCCTTCAGTGCCGCCCATCAGTGCCACCCATCAGTGCCCACCAGTGCCACCTCATCAGTGCCGCCTATTAGTGCCCATCAGTGCCGCCTTATCAGTGCCCATCAGTGCAGCCTATCGGTGCCCATCAGTGCAGCCTATCAGTCCACATCAGTGTAGCCTCATCAGCGTACATCAACAACCTGTTTGCAAAATGTATTAACAAAGTATAAAACGGTTTTGTATCTTTTTAAAAAAAATTGTTTTTTTTTAAAATTTTTTTAACAAAAAATTAAAAACCCAGAGGTGATCAAATACCACCAAAAGAAAGCTCTATTTGTGGGGAAAAAATGATAAAAATGTCATTTGGGTACAGTGTTGTATGACCGCGCAATTATCGTTCAAAGAGTGACAGCGCTAAAGGCTGAAAATTGGTCTGCGCAGGAGGGGGGTTTAGGTGCCCAGTAAGCAAGTGGTTAAGGTTGCTCTATGGAATAGAATCCCTTTCTTTTTTTTTTTGTTCCCGTTTTTGTTTTTAAACAATTTTCTGAACAGGAGATTTTAATGGTCTGCAGTTGCAACAGCTGAGTCTGATTTTAACGAGATGCACTTGTGCTGTCATGTGATTTATGTGTTATAAATGTGCTTGTAGTTTTTGCAACTTCTGTGGTTTTGACAAAGCACTTCTATAGTGTGAAACGCGTCAGCCTACCTGCATTTCCCCTGCCTGTACCCATCCAGTGCTTTTAATATTTATGCTTCAATAAAGACTTTATACTTTACTTTCTGTGTGGGTGTGCTGCCGATCCGAAGATTCTCTGTTCCATGGAATCATTTATAGGTTTAACTTTCGAACAAAAGATGAAGGTTTCTTCGTTTTTGCAGAATCTGATTCGGAGTGCCTATGACGAGACGACGCCTTAAAAAAAAAAAAATCCTTGTCTAATGTATACAAAGCTCTTCACCCATCTATTCATGTTGGCTGGGAGAAGTTGCTGCCTAGCTGGGGTGCGGAGGCTCCAGACATGGATTCTGAAAACTGGGAGGACAACTGGGACCAGTGGCGGCCTGTACAATTTATATGTGGGGCGTCAGACACATGGATTCCAATAGGTTTTTTTTTTTTTTTGAAGCACATGACTAGAGTCAGGGGTTTTAATAGGCTTAAAAAAAGGGTTGGCTCGGGGCGCAGAGCACTGCAACCCGAGCCCACCCAGTTGTGTGACAATAGCAAATTAACATTAATAATTAATATTCGCTATTGTCACACTAAATTCTCCTCCCGGCCAATTAGGAAGCGGGTCTTGAGACCTGTTTTCTGATTGGCTGAAAGGAGAAGCGATCCTATTGGCCGTGGAGGAGGGAGGAGGAGCACGGTTGCCGTGATGCAAGGGAAGCCGTCTCCCATTGCCCGGAGGGAAGCGCTGCCCGCTCCATAAATGGAGTTAGTGCGGGACCGACCAACCGCCTGACCAACCAGGGAGGGGGTGCAGGTGACCTGCGGGTGTACCTGTGGGTGCACTGTTTGCCGCCCCCCCCCCCAAAAAAAACACCAACCCGTCACTGATTGGGACTATCCTATGCAACAACTAGTTTGTTTTTCGGATCGTTCTTTATGATCAAAATTCGTTATTTCGAAAAAATTCGTAACTTCGGAAAAAATTGAATTTGTTATGTTTCATTCGTTTAGATGCAGTATTCGTAAATTCACAAATTCGTAAATTTGTAAATTCGAAAATCCGAAAAAATAACTAACTAATAATAATTAACTATTAGATTATAGGTATTGGAATTTCCTTTCAAATTTGACTGTTTATGAACGTAACGAATACGAATTTATCCGAAGTTATTAAAGATTCCGATAAGCCCCCTGCCCGCAGACCCCGACAACCTCATCAACATGGGGACAAGGTGCTTTGGGGTGGGGGGCCCGCAGGGCGCCCCCCTGCCCCAAGGCACCCACCCCCCCATGTTGAGGGCATGCGGCCTGGTACGGTTCAGGAGGGGGGGCGCTCACTCATCCCCACCCCCATTCCTGTCCGGCCAGGCTGCGTGCTCGGATAAGGGTCTGCTATGGACTTGGGGGGACCCCCACACCGTTTTTTCGGCGTAGGGGGTTTCCTTAAGATCCATACCAGACCCAAGGGCCTGGTATGCTCTTGGAGGGGGAACCCATCCCGGTTTTTTATTTAAAATTTGGCGCAGAGTTCCCCCTCAAGATCATCAGAGCACAAGTCGCATGCCAAAGTCGGATCATGGAAAACGGCGATCTGACTTTTATCCGACTTCAATGATAGTCAATGGGCTGAATTAGGATCAAAGTTGGACCAAAGTAGTACAGGGAGCATTTCTAAAGTCAGAACGACTTGTGTCGGACTAGTTAGGACGGCTCCCATAGGGAAACATTGAATTTCACACGTCACGTCGGAGCGTTTGTCGGACCCAGCTTGAGATGTTTCTACAACTTGATTGGAGTCCACCTGTGGTCAATTCAGTTGATTGGACATGATATGGAAGAGCATTGCAGATCACAAACCAAGCCATGAAGTCCAAGGAATTGTCTGTAGACCTTGGAGACCGGATTGTATGGAGGCACAGATCTGGGGAAGGGTGCAGAAAAATGTCTGCAGCATTGAAGGTCCCAATGAGCCCAGTGGGCAACAGTAGGCTTTATTTCACTGTCGTCTGAATCTGGGTCACAGGAGTGCAGAAATAAGTGCCCTCCTGTAAACCAGAAAAGAAGTATGACCAAAAAAAGCTTTAGCCCTACTTCTTTTTTAAAGCATCATTTTAGGCTAAAAATATTTTTTTTCCCACCCCTCACCTCTAACCTATACAACTAGCCATTTTTCCCTCCATATCTTGGGAAGCCAGATATGCTTGTAGCACTCTCTAGTGTGACATGTTTGGTATCTATTTACTCGGCGTGACATCATCTTTTATATTGTACAAAAAAAAATGGGTTATGTATTTTTTTTTTTGCATTAAAATTCAAAAAAGTGTATTTTTTTTCCCTCAAAAATTGCATTGCGCCAATACTGTGTGACATAAAAAAAATGCAAAACACACCAATTATATTCTCTAGGACCTCTGCTTTAAAAAAAAATATACAATGTTTGGGGGTTCTAAGTAATTTTCTAGCAACTAAAAAAAATTAAAAAATGATTTTCACTAGACATGTGCAGGACGAAAAAATTTGTTTAGTTTCGATTCGTTATTTACATAAATTAGTTTAGTTAAATTAATTGCATTCGTTTTTGGAAGTTGTTTCGTTTTTTGGTTTTCGAATCGATTTGAATTTTTCGAATTCGGATCAATTTGAAAGGTTTTCAAAATCAATTTGGAAGAATTTTTGAATTCGAATAGTTTTCAAATTTGAAAAATTTTCCAATTTCGAAAAAGAATGAAATAGAATAGAAAATAAAGGAATAGAATAGAAAAATAAATATTTTTTTTCTATTCTATTCCTTTATTTTCTATTCCATTTTATTCTCCTTGGAAATAGGAAAACTATTTGAATTGGAAAAGTTTTTGAATTTGAAACTGTTCAAATTTGAAACGTTTTTGAATTTGAAAATGATTCGAAAAGTATTCGAAAATGATTCGAATTCGAATTTCGTTCAAATTTTTTTTCGTTATTTCGGATTTGTTTAAATTCGGTACTATTTTAACCATTTCCCACCCGGCCTATAGCAGAATGACTGGTGGGCGGTGGTTCAGTTATACTGACTGGACGTCATATGACGTCTTTCAGGTTAACTACCAGCGCGCGCCCGTGGGGGCGCGCAGCACGGCGATCAGTGGTGCGGTGTGTCAGTCTGACACACCGCTACACCGTTCTCGGTAAAGACAGAGGCTCTTTACCACATGATCAGCCGTGTCCAATCACGGCTGATCACGGTCTAAACAGGAAGAACCGTTTATAGGCTTTTCCTCTCTCGCGTCTGATAGACGAGAGAAGAGGAGAGCCGATCAGTGGCTCTCCTGACAGGGGGGGTCTGCGCTGATTGTTTATCAGCATAGCACCCCCGTGGATGCCCACACCGGACCACCAGGGATGCTGCCAGGACCACCAAGGATAACCACAACTGATGGATGGCCAGGAATGCCACCCATGGCCACCAAGGATGCCAGTAAGTGCCCAAAGGATGCCAGTAAGTGCCCACACATCTTGCCAGTCAGTGCCAACTATTTTTGCTTGACAGATGTCTCCTCATCAGTGATGCCCAGCAGTGCCATCTATCAGTGTCTATCAGTGCCGCCCATCAGTGCCATCTATCAGTGCCCATCTGTGCCCACCTATCAGTGCCAATCAGCGCCCATCCGTGCCATCTATCAGTGCCATCCATAAGTACTCATCAGTGCAGCCTTTCAGTGCCCATCAGTGCCGTCTATGAGTGCCCATCAGTGCTGCCTATCAATGCCCATCAGTGCTGCATACCTGTGCCGCCTATCAGTGCCCATCAGTGCCGCCTATCAGTACCGCCTATCAGTGCCCATCAGTGCCGCCTATCAGTACCGCCTATCAGTGCCCATCAGTACTGCCTATCAGTGCCCATCAGTACTGCCTATCAGTGCCCATCAGTGCTGCCTTATCAGTGCCCATCAGTGAAGGAGAAAACGTACTTATTTACTACATTTTATAACAGAAACAAAGAAAAAAAAATTTTTTTCAAAATTTTTGGTCGCAAAAAAAAACAAAAACCCAGCAGTGATCGAATACCACCAAAAGAAATCTCTATCTGTGGGAACAAAATGATAAAAGAATAGTTTGAGTACAGTGTAGCATGACCGCGTAATTGTCATTCAAAGTGCGACAGCGCTGAAAGCTGAGAATTGGCCTGGGCAGGAAGGGGTGAAAGTGCCCGGTATTGAAGTGGTTAATTTGGAAATTCGGATACATCTGAATTTCCGAAAAACTAAAATTCATTTGAATTTTAATTCGAAAAAAGGAAACGAATCATCTAATTTTCACATTTATACAAAAAGTGCCAGAAATTGCCCGGTCTTCGAGTAAATCTTTACATTTCTTTTTTTTAATTCAAGCATTGTAAGTACCTGAATTTGACCTGGTATCGCCCTTTTGCAATTCCTGTACAGCAGAGCCCAACCTGAGGGAAAGGGGGAAGCAGCAAAAAGGAGCCAATCAGCTATGCTTCAGAGCTCATGTGCTAACAACGAACATGCCAACAGGAGGAGAGAGGTGGGTGCCAGAGAGATGACCTCATCAGTTTGCTGCTTCTGCTTTTATTGTCCAGTCACATGCTGGGGGGGGGGGGGACAAGACCTGTTTAGAGTTGCTGAACTGCAGAAGTGAAAATGTTGGTCCCTTTCGGTGCTGTGTGGTAGAGCTGTGTAAATTTCAGGACTGGATAGCGAGAAATGCAAAATCGGTAGAAATACAGCTCCCATGTATGCAGGGCCTTCTTTAAGGCAGGGCAAAAGGGGCAGCTGCCCTGGGCCACGTCATTGTTTTGGGGCCAAAAGCAGCTGCCTCATACTTGCCAGCTATCCCAGTTTAAATTCCCATGTCCCTTGAAGTTTTAGTCCTGTGCTGTGTCCCGATATCTCAGTGTGAAGTTTTGTTACTAATGCTGCCCAGCTCTGCCCTATTGCCCTATTGTCATGTACAGATGACTCACCTGCAGACACCGTGTTTACATGTAAAAAACGTGCATTGCCATGTAAATAGCGGCAGCATTAATATGTTAATAGCGTTGGACCGTCTGCATTGGTATACAAATAGAGGTGGCATCCATATGTATATCATGCCTCCCTGAGTACAGTCTAGTAATCAATCAGTGAGCAGTACTAAAGTGCAGTAACCTCTAGCAACCAGTGAGCAGTATTGATGTACAGTAATCTCTAGCAACCAATTAACAAGCAGAAGTCATGTGCTGTAACCTCTAGCAACTAAATTCGTGATCCATATTGTGTGCTGTGACCTCTAGCGGCCAGTCAGTGAGCGTTAATGATATGCTGTAACCTCTAGCAACCAGTGAGCAGTATTGATGTACAGTAAACTCTAGCAACCAATTAACAAGCAGATGTCACATGCTGTAACCTCTAGCAACTAAATCAGTGATCCATAATGTGTGCTGTGACCTCTAGTGGCCAGTCAGTGAGCGGTAATGATATGCTGTAACCTCTAGCAACCAATCGCAATCGCTGCCTGATCTGATTTAGTAAACTGATTTTGAGTCTAGCTGCTATTGTATGTCTCAGAGCAGGTGAAGCACTAAATTGCATGGTGGGGCCAAGAAAATGTCTGCCCAGGGTCCAATCAATAGTAAAGACGGCCCTGCATGTATGTATTTGGCTCTTTGCCTGACGTTCAGATTTAACTCAAAGCAGTGTCACTCTGGCTGTACTGTCTGGCAGAAGTGTACAAAGTCCGGACAGAATTACGAAATCCTTTGACGGGAAAAACGGGTGACATACGCACTTGTGCATTTAGCCGTCTTCCTAGAGTTCCAGTGTCTCTTCCGGGGTGCCGGCTGTGGAATCCACATACATCAGAGACCCAGCGTTGGCGTGCTACCTTTAGATAAAGACCGGGAAACGGTGTTGAAAAATGAAAAGAGAAGAATAAGGGGAATATTCGACGACGTTCCAAGAGTGACGGGAGAGCATAAACACGTTTAAACCGACAGACGAGTTCTGCAAAAAAAAAAGATTATTTGCACTCGGGTCCTACGTGCGCGGTGAAAATCAGAGAGCCTTGATGCGCCGTCTTTTGCCTGGAGATTAACAATAAACATTTCGGTGCTGGAAGAGCAGTTGAACCCCCTGCAGCAAATGAAATCCCCAGTTACTTGTTATTTTTCTCCAGGCTCAGAGACGGAGATGAAGCTGCGGAGGGCGATGTAGAGAGGAGGGGACATGACAAGAATGTTTAGTGACCTTGTTTGGAGGGAAGGGGAGGAAAAAAAACTTTGTCTTTGGCTGTAAATGAAAGGACGGCGAGATAATGGCGAGGACCGGGGCAGTGAAATATCTGCAAGGCTCCGGGGCTGCACGATTCATTTACTGGGGAATAGTCACTCAACGGCAAAGGGGGATGGAAATACAAAACAAGTGAAAATATGAAGTGCGGGAGGATGAAAGGGATTCTAAACTGGAAATTCATCATTAAAATACAACCAGGGAGGACAGTCATGGATTTAGTTCTTTTGCTGTAGTGCATAAGTCCATCTTTCCCCATTCATTAGCAAACTGGTAGTCTGAGAATTCCTTTTGCTTACCTGGGAGAGGTGTTCCTGGACACACCTGAAAGAAAGGTGCAGTTTGCCCTTCATCCTGTAGGTGGCACTGTGCCATCGTTAGAGATGGAGTGGAACCTGTTAGGGGAATTGTCCCCTCGTGGACTCTGCCAGGTTCTCAAAGAGGTTAGTTGTCCAATTGGACTCTGTAATCTCTTGAGATTTAAGGTGGCCATCTTGGTGTGTGATCTTATATAATAGCGTACCCACATAAATTGGGGTGCACCTGGAGCAAGTGGTAAGCTGGGGGCAGAGACTCCAATGGTGAAGGAAAGTGTATAGTGCAGGGAGAGGTTCCTGGTGGGGGGGGTCTGAACAGGGACAATGCCTACCCAGAGGAAACACCCTGGAGTAGGGGCTCTTTCCTGTAACTTTACATTGGCGTTCCGGTATGACACAAACCGACACCCCTCCAGGGGAAGCAGCTCTCCAGTAATACAGGCTCCTCATGGACTCTGCCAGGTTCTCTGAGAGGTCAGTTGTCCAATTGGACTCTGTAATCTCTTGAGATTTAGGGTGGCCATCTTGGTGTGTGATCTTATATAATAGTGTACCCACATAAATTGGGGTGCACCTGGAGCAAGTGGTAGGCTGGGGACAGAGACTCCAATGGTGAAGGAAAGTGTATAGTGCAGGGAGAGGTTCCTGGCGAGGGGGGTATGATCAGGGACAATGCCTGCCAAGAGGAAATGCCCTGGTATCCAGAATAATAGAGTGGGGGCTCTTCCCTGCAACTTTACATTGGTGTCCCGGTAAGCCACAAACCGCCACCCCTCCAGGGGAAACAGCTCTCCAGTAATACAGGCTCCTCATGGACTCTGCCAGGTTCTCAGAGAGGTCAGTGGCCAATTGGACTCTGTAATCTCTCGAGATTTCAGGTGGCCATCTTGGTGTGGGACCTGATATAATAGTGTACCCACGTCATTGGAGTACACCTGGAGCGAGTAGTAGGTTTGGATCAGAGACTTCGCTGGTAAGAGAAAGTGTATAGTGCAGGGAGAGATTCCTGGCAAGTGGTTCAGATCAGAGACAATGCCTATCTAGAGGAAATGCCCTGGTATACAGAATAATAGAGTGGGGCTCTTCCCAGCAACTTTACAGTGGCGTCCCGGTACACCACAAACCGCCACCCCTCCAGCGGAAGCAGCTCTCCAGCAATACAGGCCCAAAGCTGGTAATACTATGTAAACACCAATTGTTATACTGCTGTAGCACCCTCTAGTGTGCAACCAGTGTAGGTAAATTTATTTTGTTGGCTCATGGTAGTTGCGTGAGTCTAAAAGTTGGTCGGGGTACTCCAGGTCAGGCTGGAGGGCTCAACAGGGCAGGTCTCTGGTACCTCCCCCTGGTTCTAGAAGCTTGGAGAAACTCCTGGAAGTTAGTTGGCGGGGGCCAGGAGGTCCTGTTCTGCATACTTGAGGGAATCTGACCAATCCTCAGGCAGAAAGGCCTAGCAGGATGGCTGAATCAGCCCTTAAATATTGTGGAGCCTGGCCAGCAAGGAAAGTCCGGTGGAAGATGAAGTGCTGAGGTTGCTGTTGGGAGGCCTGGGAGGGGACCCCGGGTCTTGCGATGCTCTGCCTCCATGCTGGAGCTGAGGAAAGGAAGGAGAGGAAGCCTAAGAGAGGGATCTCCATTACCTTTGGGCCTTGTGCAGAAGACATCCTGGCTGGCCTGGGAGGATCTTAACAGTAGGAGGCCTGAACAGAAGTCTTGCCCAGTGCAGCAGGAATCAAGAGTCAGTGCAGTGTGAGTACCTCATCACACCCAGGGGCATACAAGGGGAAAGACTGCTAGACATAGCATACTTTCACAGGGACAGTGTTCAGCTAAATCCCAATCCCTTGGTCTGGGGCATTCTTCAAAGCAGCCAGTTGGGCTGGTAGTATCTGTAAGTGTCAAAACTGCGTGAGGCTGGTGCAGGTGCAAAATGCACCTGCACTCATTGCAGGTGATGAGAGAAAGCTACTATCCAACCCACATGTATTGAGCTTTGAGATGTTAGCTTACATAAAACCCTGAGTCAGGTAAATTTAGTAAACTTGCTATCTTAACCACTTGCTTACTGTATGTAAAAATCAGTGTTTTTTTGCTAGAAAATTACTTAGAACCCCCAAACATATATTTTTTAGCAGAGGCCAGAGAGAATTAATTTTCGTCTCAATTTTTTGTTTTGTCCAATAAGATTTTTATTGAAGAAAGAGGAATTACATTTGCGCAGTGATTTTGAATTAAAAACAAAAAACAAAAACACAATACATTACCCAATTTTTTGTAACATATGAAAGATGATGTAAAGCCAAGTAAATAGCTACCCAACATGTCATGCTTTAAAATTGCTCGGGAAATGGTGCCAATCAGGCCCGTATTGGCCATAGGGCAAAACGGGCATTTGCCCGGTGGGCCACGGCCGCCGGGGCCGCCAGGCTGCAAGTCTTTGCGGGACCCAAGGCAGCTGGGCTGCTCTTTGAGCCCGCGCTGCTCATCCAGCCTTTGCGCGGCCACCCGACTGCCAGTTCAGCTCAGCCATTGGCGACAGGGGAGGAGCTAGATGAGACGCCTTCGGCCTCTCTGCGGCAGCATGGCGCCCGTATAGGTCAGCTGTCGGTGCCGGAGGGTGTGACTGCGAAGGGGGGAGGAGCCAGAGCAGGCACCTGCTGCAGACACCTTGGGGCCGGATAACAGAAAATGTGAGTGCAGCCCCCCTGTGACCTGGATAGGAGGAGCAGTGGGGGGCGGCTGCATATCGAATAATCATTCTGTTCACCTTGCAGTATTGGAATGCCTGCAAGAGGTAGGGGAGAAGCAGGCATTCCGAGACTGCAGGAGGAAGATGAAGAGAATGACCGTTCTATATGCAGCCTCCCCCACTGCTCCTCCTATCCTGCTTCTTTCTGCTGCTCCCCTGGGCTCTCCACCCCACCCATACTCTTTGCCTCCTCATGCTCTCCACCTCCCCCCATACTCTCTGCGCCCCCCCAGTGCTCTCCACCTCCACCCATGCTCTCTTCCACCCCCCTGTGCTCTCCACCTCCCCCAGGCTCTCTGCCACCCCCCGTGCTCTCCACATCACCCCCATGCTCTCCGTTGCCCCCCGTGCTCTCCACATCACCCACACAATCTCCGCTTCCTCCCTGTGCTCTCCACATCCCCCCGTGCTCTCCGCTGCCCCCTCATGCTCTCCGCTGCCCCAACTGTGCTCTCCACACCCCCCTATGCTCTCCGCTTCCCCCGTGCTCTCCACATCCCCCCATGCTCTCCGCTGCCCCCCATGCTCTCCGCTGCCCCCACTGTGCTCTCCACCTCCCCCATGCTCTCCGCCGCCCTCCCTGTGCTCTCCACCTCCCCCATGCTCTCCGCTGCCCTCCCTGTGCTCTCTGCCCCCCATGCTCTCTGCTGCCCCCCATGCTCTCCACTGCCCCCACTATGCTCTCCACATCCCGCATGCTCTCTGCTTCCCCCCGTGCTCTCCACATCCCCCATGCTCTCCGCTGCCCCCACTGTGCTCTCCACTTCCCCCCATGTTCTCCGCCGCCCTCCCTGTGTTCTCCACCTCCCCCATGCTCTCCGCCACCCTCCCTGTGCTCTCCACCTGCCCCCTTGCTCTCCGTTGTCCTCCCTGTGCTCTACGCCTCCCCATGCTCTCCGCTGCCCCCATGCTCTCCGCTGCCCCCGTGCTCTCCATCTCCCCACATGCTCTCTGCTGCCCTCCCTGTGCTCTCCACCTCCCCCCATGCTCTCCGCCGCCCTCCCTGTGCTCTTGACCTCCCCCCATGCTCTCTGCCGCCCCCCTGTGCTCTCCACCTCCCCCATGCTCACGGCCACCCTCCATGTGCTCTCCACCTCCCCCCATGCTCTCCGCCGCCCTCCCTGTGCTCTGAGCCCCCCCATGCTCTCCACTGCCCCCACTGTGCTCTCCACCTCCCCCATGCTCTCCACCGCCCCCCCTGTGCTCTCCACCTCCCCCCATGCTCTCCACCGCCCTCCCTGTGCTCTCCACCTCCCCCCATGCTCTCCGCTGCCCCCTGAGCTCTCCTCTTCCTCCCTGTGTTCTCTGCCTCTCCCCTGTGCTCTCACCCCACCCCATGTTCTCAAGGTTCTTCCCTGTGCTCTCCATCCCCCCATGCTCTTTCCTGGGCCCAGCTCACCCCCCCACACCTCTGTTGGGTTCCCCCTGTCCCTCTCTAAGGGGATCTGTCAGGGTGGAGAGTGGGGAAGGGGCCAGTTACATATCATGGGCTGCTCAATCTAAAATGCCCGGGCCTATTTTTTGTCCCAGTCTGGGCCTGGTGCCAATTTATGGTACTTAAAAAATCTCCATAGGCAATGCTTTAATTTTTTTTTACAGGTTACAGTAGAACCTTGGATTATGAGCATAATCCGTTCCAGGAGAATGCTTGTAATCCAAAGCACTCGCATATCAAAGCGAGTTTCCCCATAGAAGTCAATGGAAACTAAGATAATTAATTCCGCATTGACTTCTATTGCATTCAATACCGCATGTGGCCAGAGGTGGGGGGGGGCACCGGAGAGCCTCAGAAATACTCAGGGACAGCTCGGCTGAACTCAGAAACCCCCGGAAAGGCTCAGAAACACTCAGGAACAGAGTATTTCCTGAGTGTGTCTGATTATTTCAAAGTGATTCCGAGCATTTCTGAATGGCTCCGAGCGGCTCAGAGTGTTACCGGCGCCCCCGCACCTCTGGCCAAATGCGGTACTGCACGCCCCATTAGCTTGAATTCTGCTCGTTTTGCAAAACAACAACACTCGCAAACCAAGTCAGGATTTTTAAAAAAAAGTTGCTTGTCTTTTAAAACGCTTGTTAACCGCGTTACTCGTAAACCAAGGTTCCACTGTACCAATAGAGTGAAGGTCCAGTGCTGGAAATATTGCTGTCACTGTAACATTCGCAGCAACATCTTACATGTGCGGTGCAAACACCGTTTACACACGTGGGGATGACCTACGTAAGCATTTGCCATTTGGGGGATGGAGGCGCTTTAAATTTCTTTTCTATTACATTTTATTATTTTTACACTGTCTCTTCAAATGTAGTAATTTATCACTTTTATTGCTAACAATACAGCATGACAGGTCCTCTTTTCGGAGAGATGTGGGGTTTATAAGACCCCACATCTCTCCTCTACAATGGAAAGCATTAGATCAAAAAAAAGAAAAACTTTGATCTAAAGCTTTAAAAAAAAAATGGCACTGTTTACATCGGACTGGAACCGGAAGTGACGTCATGACGTCGCTCCGGTCCTCCTACACCATAGAGTTTAGCTGAGGCCATCTTTCCTCCGCTAAACTCTGTCGCCAGTCGCCGCAGGTTCCTGAAATAATCGATCATCCCCTTAGGTCCGAGAATCACCGCAAAGTGGCGGGTGGGTGGTGGGGGGGGGGGGTTCTGTGACATCGACCTAATATGGTATATTGAATCAAGCCGAAGCCCTAACCCTGGATCATCACTAGTTGTGATGGGTTAGGAATCTCATTGAGTTTTTTCTGCTATCCAGGGCTCCATCAGTTTAATAAAATTGTAAAACACATTTCTGATTGGACATGTGTACGACGAAAAAATGTGTTTCGTTTCGTTTTGATTCGTTAATTGCGTTATTTCGTTTAGTTAAATTCGATTGATTCGTTCAATTCATTTTCGAAATTTCGTATTCGTCATTTTCAAATTTACCGATTTTTTTTTTTAATTCGAAGCGATCAAATCGATAAAATTTTCAAATCGGTCGAAACGAAAACGTTATATTGTTTTCAAATCGAATGCAGCAAAGTGAACAAACAAAAAGAAAAATCTTCATCAAATGATTGCAAGGACTCTTTAAATCACCTTTGGCTTAACAAAAACAGCAATTATTTCGAAATGGTCCTCTGATAACACGCACAGTCTTTTATTTCAGCAACATGTGTAGTGAGAATTCGACTGGAGCTCAATGTAAAATTCGATTCGAATTTCTGTCCGAATTTCCGAAATTCGGACGAATTTCGTTACGTTATTCGGAGCATTCGGTAAAAATTTGTTTACATTGTAATTCGGGTATTCGGATATATCGGAATAACGAAAAATGTGTCCGAATATTAATTCGGAACGAAACGATCCGCACATCTCTATTACTGATTTGCATGTCTAACACATCAGCATTATCTAACCTACATGTTATATATTATTAACCGCTTGCCGACTGGCTCACGCCGATATTCGTCGGCAGAAGGGCACGTACAGGCATACTAACGTACCTGTACGTTGCCCTTTAGGAAGCGGCGTGCGGGCGCGTGAGTATGATCGTGGGTCCCGCGGACTTGATGTCTGCGGGGATACCCGCGATCGTCTCACGGAGAGGAAGAATGGGGAAATGCTAATGTAAACAAGCATCTCCCCGTTCTGTCTAATGACACTGTCACTGATCACCGCTCCCTGTAATCGGGAGCGGTGATCAGTGTCGCGTCACACGTAGCCCCCCCACAGTTGGAATCACTCCCTAGGACACACTTAACCTCTACAGCGTCCCCTCCTGGTTAACCCCTTTACTGCCAGTCATATTTACACAGTAATTAATGCATTTTTAATTGCACTGATCGCTGTATAAATGTGGATGGTCCCAAAATCGCGCCAAAAGTCTCCGATCTGTGTGCCATAATGTCGCCGTCACGAAAAAAATCGCTGATCGCCGCCATTACTAGTAAAAAAAAAAAAAAAATGAATAAAAATGCCATAAAACTATCCTCTATTTTGTAGATCAATAAACGCTTATTGCGATTTTTTTTTTAATCAAAAATATGTAGAAGAATACGTATCGGCCTAAACTGAGGGGAAAAAAAATGTTTTTATATATTTTTTCGGGATATTTATTATAGCAAAAAGTAAAAAATATTACGTTTTTTTTTTTCAAAATTGTCGCTATTTTTTTGTTTATAGCGCAAAAAATAAAAACCACAGAGGTGATCAAATACCACCAAAAGAAAGCTCTATTTGTGGGAAAAAAGGACATCAATTTAGTTTGGGAGCCACGCCGCACGACCGCGCAATTGTCAAAGCGACGCAGTGCCGAATCGCAAAAAGTGCTCTGGTCTTTGACCAGCAAAATGGTCCGGGGCTGAAGTGGTTAAAGCGGGGGTCCACCTACACCGCCAAAAAAAAAAAATATTAAAAGCCAGCAAATACTGCAGCTGCTGACTTTTAATACATGGCCACTTACCTGTCCCAGGGTCCAGCGATGTCGGCAGGCGACGCCGAGAACCCGCTCGGTTCTCGACAGCTGCCGCCGCCATCCTACCCTGTTTCCCCGAAAATAAGACCTAGCGTTATTGTCGGTGATGGCTGCAATATAAGCCCTACCCCCCAAATAAGCCCTACCCTGTTTCCCAGAAAATAAGCCCTACCCTGAAAATGAGACCTAAAAGGACTTTAACTAGGGTTTATTTGGGGGGTAGGGCTTATATTGCAGCCATCAACGACAATCACGCTAGGTCTTATTTTCGGGGAAACAGGGTAGGTGTGGGAATCAGGAAGTGAAGCGTTGCGGCTTCACTTTCCGGTTCCCTACTGCGCATGCGTGAGTCGCGCCTGATGCAAAGACAGACTCTGCCGGGGGCACCTGATGCAAGGACAGACTCTGCCGGGGGCACCTGATGCAAAGACAGACTCTGCCGGGGGCACCTGATGCAAGGACAGACTCTGCCGGGGGCACCTGATGCAAAGACAGACTCTGCCGGGGGCACCTGATGTAAGGACAGACTCTGCCGGGGGCACCTGATGCAAGGACAGACTCTGCCAGGGGCACCTGATGCAAGGACAGACTCTGCCAGGGGCACCTGATGCAAGGACAGACTCTGCTGGTGGCAGGCGACGTGGCAGGTGACACGCTCAGGGATCCCACTGATTCGGCATTATGGTGAGTTGAATGATTTAATTTTATATTACAATGTATTAATAGAAATAATGCGCTTCAATCATCCTGACACCATAACAATCATGGTGCCGGGATGATTGAAGCGTTAACACCAGGTGTTTGGAGTATCTTTATCTGCTGATTGTTAAACTTTCTAGAATACACATATTTTTATTGTGTAGGATCTGGGGCTGCTGTCCCTCCATTTCTCTCCCCCTTTCCCCCTCTCCCCCTCTCTCCCTCTCCCTCTTTCTCCCTCTCCCCCTTTCCCCCTCTCCCTCTTTCTCCCTCTCCCCCTTTCCCCCTCTCCCTCTTTCCCCCTCTCCCCCTTTCCCTCTCCATCCCTCATTCATCTAAGACTCTAACCACACCCTCTTGAGCCACGCCCATTTAAGTCACGCCCACATTTCCCATAAGCCATGCCCATTTTTCCACCGAGCGCCGCACTTGTAGTTTTTAATAAGCCTCGCCTACAAACGGATGCCCCGCCCCCTAATTATTGTACGGCTCCGCCTACAGCCAAAAAAGTGTCCCACATATTTTTTTTGCAATGTTGGCAACTTTGCGATATACGTCCTAACTTTGAAGTGGAATATCGTTGTTGTGGCAGCAGCTAGCTTCCATAACCCCGGTATCCTCTTCTTTGGCCGGCGGTCCGCTTTCCGATAATAGTGGTTTCTGCGGCGGATTCGCCGCATGATCACTTTTATTGGTGGTGGGAGAAGGCCCCCCCTCCCGCCGTGCTCCGGTGCCTTCCGCCGCTTACCGTAGCCGTCGGCAGTGGCAGAGGCGATCGGATCCTTTCTCATGCCAGGTATGGAGACGAGTGAGGGGAAGATGGCCCCCACCCGTCTCCATACCATTGCAGGGCAGGAAGCGACGTCAAAACGTCACTTCCTCCCAAAGCTCTTAAAGGGCAATATTTAAAAAAAAAATTTTTAAATGACAATTTTTTTTTTTTTTTTATTGCATTTTAGTGTAAATATGAGATCTGAGGTCTTTTTGACCCCCCAGATCTCATATTTAAAAGGTCCTGTTATGCTTTTTTTCTATTACAAATGATGTTTACATTCCTTGTAATAGGAATAAAAGTGACACTTTTTTTTTTTTTTTTAAACAGTGTAAAAATAAAAAATAAAAAGTAAAATAAAGAAGAAAAAAAAATGTAAATGCGCCCCGTCCCGCCGAGCTTGTGCGCAGAAGCAAACGCATACATGAGTAGCTTCCGCATATGAAAACGGTGTTCAAACCACACATGTGAGTTATCTCTGCGATTGGAAGAGCGAGAGCAATAATTCTAGCCCTAGACCTCCTCTGTAACGCAAAACATTCAACCTGTAGAATTTTTTGAAACGTCGCCTATGGAGATTTTTAAGGGTAAAAATTTGTCGCCATTCCACGAGCGAGTGCAGTTTTGAAGCGTGACAAATTGGGTATCAAACATTGTCTTATGTTTTAATTCAAAAAAGTGTATTTTTTCCAAAAAAAGTGTGCTTGTAAGACCGCTGCGCAAATACAGTGTGACAGAAAGTATTGCAAGGACCGCCATTTTATTCTCTAGGGTGTTAGAAAAAAAATGTATAAAGTTTGGGGGTTCTAAGTAATTTTCTAGCAAAAAAAAAAAAAAAACAGTTTTTAACTTAGGAAGAAACACAACAAATCTCAAAAAGAGGCTCGGTCCTTAAGTGGTTAAATAATGTACGTGAAAGAGTCTCCGTCTATCCAGGCCGATCGATGTAACATCGTG
This sequence comes from Lithobates clamitans, assembly GCA_037952925.1. NCBI lineage: Eukaryota > Metazoa > Chordata > Amphibia > Anura > Ranidae > Lithobates > Lithobates clamitans. Next base: position 127,949 of record JBBGZY010001290.1, read on the forward strand.
CTGCTTCCTATTTTTAGACGTTCCTCTGGCTCCACTGAGTTTAAAGTTTGGCAAGTGGTGGAGTCTCGTAGACTGGGATGAAGGCATTACGATAAAGGACTTTGGTCTGGGAGTTATGGGAGAGAAATAAGAATAAATGAAAGTACAATAGGACATTGATCGAGCCTTTATCGCAACTGGAGACGTGAATTCCACTCATTCATATCCATGCCCGCTGCTCGCCATTTCATTAAAATCTAGTGTTATTAAACCAACCACTTACATCTTGTCAGCGTCTCTCAATTACTAGACACACAGCTGAGCTGCTACAGTTCTGTATGGGGGATTTAAGCCTTAGAAATAATGCCTTCCTTGCAAGCTATAAACTTCACTTTCAAGGGCCCAAAATTATGAAAAACATATTTTTGGTACATTTATAAAGTTATTTTAAAATTATTTAATTAAAAAAAAAAACTAATATATGGTCTTTGATTTCATATTTTTGGTGAGAATTGTGTAAATCTGCCTTCAATGAGTATACAGGTTAACCACTTCAGCCCCGGAAGGATTTACCCCCTTCCTGACCAGAGCACTTTTTGCAATTCAGCACTGCGTCGCTTTAACTGACAATTGCGCGGTCGTGCGACGTGGCTCCCAAACAAAATTGATGTCCTTTTTTTCCCACAAATAGAGCTTTCTTTTGGTGGTATTTGTTCACCTCTGCCGTTTTTATTTTTTGCACTATAAAAAAAAAAGAGCATAAATTTTGGAAAAAAAACAATATTTTTTACTTTTTGCTATAATAAATATCCCCAAAAAATATATATATATTTTTTTTCTCTTTTAGGCCGATATGTATTCTTCTACATATCTTTGGTAAAAAAAAAAATCGCAATAAGCGTTTATTGATTGGTTTGCGCAAAAGTTATAGCGTCTACAAAATAGGGGATAGATTTATGGCATTTTTATTATTACATTTTTTTTTTTAATTAGTAATGGCGGCGATCTGCGATTTTTATCGGGACTGCGACATTATGGCGGACACATCGGACACTTTTGACACCATTTTGGGACCATTGTCATTTATACAGCGATCAGTGCTATAAAAATGCACTGATTACTGTGTAAATGACACTGGCAGGGAAGGGGTTAAACACTAGGGGGAGATGAAGGGCTTAAGTGTGTCCTAGGGAGGTGTTCTAACTGTGGGGGGATGGGCTTCCACTGACATGACAGAGATCACTGCTCCCGATGACAGGGAGCAGTAGACCTCTGTCATGTCACTAGGCAGAACGGGGAAAAAAAATTTGTTAGCATTCACTTAAAAATTCAACTAAAATACCACATGGGTTCTTTTTTTTTTTAATGAAGTCTTGCAGTATTTTAGTAGTGAAAGCCTGCAGTAATTTATCACCGGTGGCAGCAGCGTCCTTAGTCCTTACCACAGGCTATGACTAGCTGGTTGTTAACCCCCTCAATACCGGGCATTTTCACCCCCTTCCTGCCCAGGCCAATTTTCTGTTTTCAGCGCTGTAACATTTTGAATGACAATTGCAACACTGTACCCAAATGACATTTTTATCATTTTTTTCCCCTACAAATAGAGCTTACTTTTGGTGGTATTTGTTCACCTCTGCGGTTTTTATTTTTTTTGGGGCGATATAAACAAAAGAAGAACGACAAGTTTGAAAAAAAACCACTATTTTTTACTTTTTGCTATAATAAATATCCCAAATTAGAAAAAAAACCAAAATGTTTTTCCCCAGGTTAGGCCGATATGTATTCTTCTACATATTTTTTGTACAAAAAAAAAAGTTATAGCGCCTACAAAATAGGAGATAGATTTATGGCATTTTTATTATTATTATTTTTTTACTAGTAATGGTGGCGATCTGCGATTTTTAACGTGACTTTGACATTGCGGCGGACACTTTTGACACTATTTTGGGACCACTGACAGTTATACAGCGATCAGTGCTCTAAATATGCACTGATTACTGTATAAATGTCACTGGCAGGGAAGGGGTTAACCACTAAGGGGCGGTGAAGGGATTAAGTGTGTCCTAGGGAGTGATTCTAACTGTAGGGGGGGGCTGGGCTTGAACACACAGGACAGTGATCGCTGCTCTCGATGACAGAGAGCAGTTGATCACTGTCCTGTCACTAGGCAGAACGGGGAATGCTTTGTTTACAAAAGCATCTCCCACAGTTTTACCTCGCCGTGACACGATCGCCGGGAGACTGGCGGACATCGAGTGGTAAATGTGTTACCTAGGGAGTGATTCTAACTCTAACTGTAGGGGGAGGGGCTGACTAGGGGAGGAGACCGATCGGTGTTCATACTTAGTATGAACACACAATCTGTCTCCTCTCCCCCTGACAGGACGTGGATCTGTGTGTTTACACACACAGATCCATGGTCCTGCTCTGTAACGAGCGATTGTGAGTGCCTGGCGGACATCGCGGCCGCCGGGCACGCACATCGGCTCCTTGGTGACGCAGCGGGCGCGCGGCTCCAGCGCCCCCCCCGGTGGCACGCGCGCCCCTTATACCGCCGGGAAGCCGAGGACGTCATATGATGCCCGCCCAGGATAGAAGATCCCATCTGTGGACGTCATATGACAATGGCAGGGTAGGGAAATGGTTAAGGAGCGGGCGGCTGCCGTGTCCTTAAAAACCGATGAGTCATCAAGTCAAGCTGAATATAAAAAAAACCTAAATGGCAGCAATAAATATTAAGGAAAAAATGGCGTAGATTTTTTTAAAAATTGGCATGGGTTTTCCCTCAAAATCCATACCAGACCCTTATCCGAGCATGCAGCCTGGCAGGTTAAGGATATGCTAGGGATATTAACAGCAACAGTCACTAGGATCTTTCCTTCAGGTTTGTACTCACAATGTCTCTGGATACTTGGATGCCTCCAACCAGTATCATCAGAAAATTCCTTCATGAGTCTCCTGGACTGGATTCCCAGTGAAATCCCCCACTAAGCTTCAAAGATTTTAGCAGAATAGGTCCCCCAGCTCTACCAACGTTGGGACCTTGATGAGAGCAAGTAGAGATTTTAGCAGGACTCCCCGGAAGGGCAGCAGCCCTTGCGGCTGGGAACTTCTCCTCCTGGACAAGAACAGGGCTGCCTCAAGCCCCAGACTATTCATGCACTCTGCAGCCACCTACTGGGCGCTCTCCCCTGGGGATTTGCTGAGACCACATAAATATTCAGAGTGCTGGTTTGCATCCTTCCAACCCACTATATTATGGAATCCTCCAGAAGACAGGGGAGAGCAATCAAACCTGAAGCCTGTAGAGCCCAGAACAGCCCAAAGCAATCATACACCGCTCAACTGATTACAGGAGAGCCACTGGAACTAAATTTACCTGACCAAAAGAGCAACCAATCTAGGAAGGTTCCACATCAATAAAAATAAAAAATGTTAATAAATTTAATTTAAAAAAAAAGTCGAAAATCTGTTTGTTGTTTGAATCCCCTGGCTCGTCTTCTAAAGTTGCTTAGTTTGGACGAGCGGCAAAACTGTTTCACCTTTTCAAGATCGCTCCTAAAATTGACCTTAGTTTAAATAAAGCCTGGCGACAAAATGTCGCCACACGCCGCTGCCCTCGCTAACAGACATTTAAATATGTTCTGCGAAATCGACGCGCGGCAACCTTCAAAAATCTTATCTCCGCTGTCCTTTCACACCACACCATCCTAATGGGATAATAAAAAGTTTAATTAGCAAATACCCCAAACAGTCGTAAGGTGCGAAGACATTTTATCGCTCTCAATTATCTTTTGTATGGAGCGCATTATCTTGCATGCACGCAACGCGGTAAAAAAATAAAAAAATAAAAAAAAATTACAATCAGCCAATATGCATTCAAGATGTGATCCTGCAGACTATCATCTGGCTTGGTAATTATTCTTAGCTAAACTGACACATCTGCTGGTCTAAAAACAGATGGGCAAAACCATTTATCTGCTGAATCGCAATCCAAGCCCAACTGCGGATCTACTACTCCGGCGAGAAGAACTTATTAACGCCAAGCTCACTTTTTTTTTTTTTTTTTTCAAGTTGATCATCGGCTGCAGATTTCCCGGCCATTCCATTTTTTTCCTTAATAAAATGTATCTTCAGGCAAAATCCTTATTATTTTTTAAAGTTGGATAGAGGCGGGAAGGGTTAGACCCCCTACTAAGTTTTTATTTTATTCTGTATCTTTGCCATTTTTGCGCCTTTTTATAAAAATGTAAAATAAAATAAATAAAATATAAAAAAATAAATTAATTAAAGCACCGCATCGCCCCGCGCACATATCCAAACGCAAACGTGTCTGTAGGGAGCGCACATTTACAGTGGATATCAAAAGTCTACACACCCCTGTTAAAATGTCAGGTTTCTGTGATATAAAAGAAAAATTAGACAAAGATAAATCATTTCAGAACTTTCTCCACCTTTAATGTGACGTACAAACTGTACAACTCAGATGAACAACAAACTGAAATCTTTTAGGTGGAAGGAAGTAAAAATAAAAAAAATAAAATAAAGCGGTTGCATAAGTGTGCACACCCCTTACACTAATACTTTGTTGAAGCCCCTTTTGATTTTATTACAGCACTCAGTCATTTTGGGTATGAGTCTCTCAGCATGGCACATCTTGACTTGGCAATATTTGCCCGCCCTTCTTTGCAAAAACACTCAAAATCTGTCAGATTGCGAGGGCATCTCCAGCTCTCTTTCAGATCACCCCACAGATTTTCAATGGGATTCAGGTCTGGGCTCTGGCTGGGCCATTCCAAAACTTTAATCTTCTGGTGAAGCCATTCCTTTGTTGATTTGGATGGATGCTTTGGGTCGTTGCCATGCTGAAAGATGAAGTTCCTCTTGATGTTCAGCTTTCTAGCAGAAGCCTGAAGATTTCGTGCCGATATTGACTGGTATTTGGAACTGTTCATAATTCCCTCTACCTTGACTAATGCCCCGTACACACGGTCGGACATTGATCGGACATTCCGCCAACAAAATCCTAGGATTTTTTCCGACAAGTGTTGGCTCAAACTTGTCTTGCATACACACGGTCACACAAAGTTGTCGGAAAATCCGATCGTTCTGAACGCGGTGACGTAAAACACGTACGCCGGGACTAAAAACGGGGCAGTGGCCAGTAGCTTTCATCTCTTTATTTATTCTGAGCATGCGTGACACTTTGTCCGTAGGATTTGTGTACACACGATCGGAATTTCCGACAACGGATTTTGTTGTCGGAAAATTTTATATCCTGCTCTCAAACTTTGTTTGTCAGAAAATCCGATGGAAAATGTGTGATGGAGCCTACACACGGTCGGAATTTCCGACAACAAGGTCCTATCACACATTTTCCGTCTGAAAATCCGACCGTGTGTACGGGGCATAAGGCCCCTGTTCCAGCTAAAGAAAAACAACACCAAAGCGTGATGCTGCCACCACCATGCTTCACGGTGGGTATGGTGTTCTTTTGGTGATGTGCAGTGTTGTTTTTGGGCAAAACATATCTTTTGGAATTATGGCCAAAAAGTTCAACCTTGGTTTCATCAGACCAGAACACATTTTCCCACATGCTTTTTGGGAGACTTCAGATCTGTTTTTGCAAAATTTAGCCGGGCTTGGATGATTTTCTTGGTAAAAAAGGGCTTCCGTCTTGCCACTCTCCCCCATAGCCCAGACATATGAAGAATACGGGAGATTGTTGTCACATGTACCACACAGCCAGTACTTGCCAGATATTCCTGCAGCTCCTGTTGCTGTAGGCCTCTTGGCAGCCTCCCTGAGTAGTTTTCTTCTCGTCTTTTCATCAATTTTGGAAGGATGTCCAGTTCTTGGTAATGTCACTGTTGTGCCATATTTTCTCCGCTTGATGATGACTGTCTTAACTGTGTTCCATGGCACAGCTAATTCCTTGGCAATTCTTTTGTACCCTTCTCCTGACTGATATCTTTTAACAATGAGATCCCTCTGATACGTTGGAAGCTCTCTGCGGACCATGGATTTTGCTGTAGGATGCAACTAATAAAATGTCAGGAAAGACCTACTAGAACAGCTGAACTTTATTTGGGGTTAATCAGAGGAACTTTAAATGGTGGCAGGTGTGTACTGAGTCCTATTTAACATATGATGTTAAACACATCATTGAACTGATCTGAAAGGGGGGACTTCTGATGTGTGAGGGGGGCTTTAATGTAAAACGGGGATCTAATGGAAAAGGAGAACTTCTCATATTACTCTAACAATACAGCTGTAACCTAATTAACCTAATTAACATGAGCTAATTAACTAATCCCTTTAGACAGCCTAGATGACTCAGACATGACCTTTAGGCCAGACTGGCCAACTTGAAGTTCAGAAAATCTGATCAACATTATCACAATCAACATAGACTCTTCTTCACACAATATCAGAGTTAATTAACACAAACAACAATGGGCATCTAATGACTCTTAGATCCCATACTATAGACTTATTTACAATACACATTTTAGCAGACAACAGACAGACAGGTGCTGGAATTTACATCAGCATCTCCTAACAGTATCTGTCCCAGCATTATGAATCAGCCACTATTCCAATATGGCAAATCCAGGGTCCCCAGAGTCTGTGTGTCCTGGGGGACCAGGACCTGAATCCACAGTAATACCACCTCAAGGGTTCCCAGGCATACAGCTCACAAAGAGCACCGTTCCCCCAAATGCAAGGGCCCCCGATCGATCGACAAGAGGCTAGCATACAGTCCCCTCCAAAAGTCTCTCTTCCGGCTAGGTCTGTCACATTTGTTCCATGGCACAGCTAATTCCTTGGCAATTCTTTTGTACCCTTCTCCTGACTGATACCTTTTAACAATGAGATCCCTCTGATACGTTGGAAGCTCTCTGCGGACCATGGATTTTGCTGTAGGATGCAACTAATAAAATGTCAGGAAAGACCTACTAGAACAGCTGAACTTTATTTGGGGTTAATCAGAGGAACTTTAAATGGTGGCAGGTGTGTACTGAGTCCTATTTAACATATGATGTTAAACACATCATTGAACTGATCTGAAAGGGGGGACTTCTGATGTGTGAGGGGGGCTTTAATGTAAAACGGGGATCTAATGGAAAAGGAGAACTTCTGATTTGAAAAGGGGCTCTAATGTAAAAGGGGGGCTTCTGATGTGAAAGGGGGGAGTCTATTGTAAAATTGGGCTCTAATGGGAAAGAGGGGACTTCTGATGTATAAAGGGGGTTCTGATGTAAAAGGGGGACTTCTGATGTGAAAGGAGGACTCTGATATGAAAGGGGGGACTTCTAATGCAAAAGAGGGGTCTTCTGATGTTAAATGGGGGATCCGATGTGAAAGGGGGTACTTCTGATGTGAGAGGGGGGCTCAAATGTGAAAAGGCGGATTTCTGATGTAAGAGGGGGGATCAAATGTGAAAGGGGGGACTTCTGATGTGAAAGGGGGACTCTAATATAAAAGTGGGCGCTAATGAAAATGGGAAACTTCTGATGTGAAAAGGGGGCTCCGATGCAAAACGAGGGACTTCTGATGTGAAAGGGGGGGCTCGATGTGAAAGAGGGGACTTCTGATGTTAAGGGGGGACTTCTGATGCGAAAGGGGGGACTTCTAATGTTAAAGGGGGGCTATAATGTGAAAGGGGGGGCTTCTGATGTGAAAGGGGAGCTCTAATGTAAAATGGGGGCTCTAATGGGAAAGAGAGGCCTTCTGATGTATAAAGGGGGTTCTGATGTGAAAGGAGAACTTCTGGTGTGAAAGGGGGGACTTCTAATGCAAAAGAGGGGTCTTCTGATGTTAAATGGGGTTCCAATGCAAAACGAGGGACTTCTGATGTGAAAGGGGGGGCTCGATGTGAAAGGGGGGACTTCTGATGTTAAGGGGGGACTTCTGATGCGAAAGGGGGGACTTCTAATGCAAAAGAGGGGTCTTCTGATGTTAAATGGGGGATCCGATGTGAAAGGGGGTACTTCTGATGTGAGAGGGGGGCTCAAATGTGAAAAGGTGGATTTCTGATGTAAAAGGGGGGGATCAAATGTGAAAGAGGGGACTTCTAATGCAAAAGAGGGGTCTTCTGATGTTAAATGGGGTTCCAATGTGAAAAGGGGTACTTCTGATGTGAGAGGGGGGCTCTAATGTGAAAAGGGGGGTTTCTGATGTGAGAGGGGTACTCAAATGTGAAAGGGGGACTTCTGATGTGAAAGGGGGGTTTTAATGTAAAAGGGGGGTTCTAATGGAAATGGGAAACTTCTGATGTGAAAAGGGGGCTCTGATGCAAAAGGAGGGACTTCTGATGTGAAAGGGGGGCTCTAATGGAAAAGGGGGAATTCTGATGTGAAGATGGGGCTCTGATGTGAAAGGGGGGGGACTTCTAATGTTAAAGGGGGACTTCTTATGTGAAAGGGGGTCTCTAATATGAAAGGGGGGACTTCCGATGTGAAAAAGAGGCTCTAATATGAAAAGGGGGATTTCTGGTGTCAAAGGGGGGACTTCGGGTGTGAAAAAGGGGGGACAATGTGAAATTATGTCTCAGACATCTTTAAGCATTCATTGACATTTTATTCATTCATTTATCAGACTGATTTTTTTCGGCCCATGAATATTTGTAAAACATAGAATGTGGCTCTTGTACTGACGAGATTGCAAGCCCCTGATGTATAAGAACAAGCCTCACTTTTAATATTTCACTGTATCCGTTGGAACTGTAACTTTTTCTCTTTAAATAAAATAAATGTTAACAACTGGCCATATTGGCACGGCGGTTTTCGGCTACAAAAGCAGATCTCAGCATGCAGTTCTGACACCTGATCCCTTTGTAGTCTGTTCTCTCAGCAGGGTGATCTACAGAAGTGCCGGAGCAGAAGACCGGGCAGGTAAGAAACGTGCAAACTTGCCCGCCAGCACCGGAGCTTTGTTGCAAGAACCCAGCAGACCCATTAGGACTTTTTTTCTTTTGTTTTCCCAAGTGTCCTTTGCTTTGGTGCGCCGGTCGCGGGTCAATTTTTTGGCTGCCAATTGGGCCGTTCAAAAAGATGGGTTTGGAAAGGTTTGAAAGTGAAAAGAAAAGGCGACTTTTTTGATGGTGTTTAGAAGAACATGAAAGTAGCGAGAGATAAAATGGATGTTTGAACAGAACCGTGTCTTAATATAAACATGAGCAGATTTTTTTTTTCCAGTAAATCTTTTTTTGGTGCTTTTCTTGCATTTAGGGCAAAATCGATACTTTTTCAAAGGGCTGCATTTGATGGGACAGATGTGTAATCTGACAGCTTGTTCTATTGATCTACAGTGAGAAGATCTACAGATGTATTCAGACAAATAATTCAAAGGACAATCGTGGAACACAAAGTGCAGGGTAACTCATCAACCAGTTAGAAATGAGTCTGGTGCAGATGAATTAGATGGGGGCGGGGGACCCATAGGACAGGTGTTTATAATTTCTCTCAAAATAGATAACTCAGTTCTCATGGGACTTTCTAGGCATTGGGCAACATGTATTGCGATGCTTATTATGAAAACATATCTCTTTATCATAGGTGTGCAAAGCCTATTGCATTAGGGTGTACAATCATGCTTAATATAAATGAATGTAAACAAACATTTAAAAATGTATTAAAACATGGACGGTGTCAGTAGAGCAGAGTTTAGTGTCAGTAGAGCAGTGCATTGTGTGAGTAGGGTAAAGGTTGGTGTCAGTAGGACAGAGAATCGTGTTAGTCAGTAGGGCAGTGGATGGTGTCAGTAGAGCAGTGGATGGTGTCAGTAGAGCAGTGGACGGCGTCAGTAGAACAGTGGATGGTGTCAGTAGAGCAGTGGATGGTGTCAGTAGAGCAGTGGACAGTGTCAGTAGAGCAGTGGACGGTGTCAGTAGAGCAGTGGACGGTGTCAGTAAAGCAGTGGACGGTGTCAGTAGAACAGTGGATGGTGTCAGTAAAGCAGTGGACGGTGTCAGTAGAACAGTGGATGGTGTCAGTAGAGCAGTGGACGGTGTCAGTAAAGCAGTGGACGGTGTCAGTAGAGCAGTGGATGGTGTCAGTAGAGCAGTGGACGGTGTCAGTAGAGCAGTGGATGGTGTCAGTAGAGCAGTGGACGGTGTCAGTAGAGCAGTGGACGGTGTCAGTAGAACAGTGGATGGTGTCAGTAGGGCAGTGGATGGTGTCAGTAGAGCAGTGGATGGTGTCAGTAGAGCAGTGGACGGTGTCAGTAGAGCAGTGAATGGTGTCAGTAGAGCAGTGGACAGTGTCAGTAAAGCAGTGGACGGTGTCAGTAGAACAGTGGACGGTGTCAGTAGAGCAGTGGACGGTGTCAGTAGAACAGTGGACGGTGTCAGTAGAGCAGTGGACGGTGTCAGTAGAGCAGTGGACAGTGTCAGTAGAGCAGTGGATGGTGTCAGTAGGGCAGTGGATGGTGTCAGTAGAGCAGTGGACTTTGTCAGTAGAGCAGTGGATGGTGTCAGTAGGGCAGTGGACAGTGTCAGTAGAGCAGTGGATGGTGTCAGTACATCAGTAGACGGTGTCAGTAGGGCAGTGGATGGTGTCAGTAGGGCAGTGGATGGTGTCAGTAGAGCAGTGGATGGTGTCAGTAGAGCAGTGGATGGTGTCAGTAGAGAAGTGGATGGTGTCAGTAGGGCAGTGGATGGTGTCAGTAGACCAGGGGAGGGTGTCAGTAGAGCAGTGGATGGTATCAGTAGGGCAGTGGACGGTGTCAGTAGAGCAGTGGAGGGTGTCAGTAGAGCAGTGGATGGTATCAGTAGGGCAGTGGACGGTGTCAGTAGAGCAGTGGACGGTGTCAGTAGAGCAGTGGATGGTATCAGTAGGGCAGTGGACGGTGTCAGTAGAGCAGTGGATGGTGTCAGTAAAGCAGTGGATGGTGTCAGTAGAGCAGTGGATGGTGTCAGTAGAGCAGTGGATGGTGTCAGTAGAGCAGTGGATGATGTCAGTAGAGCAGAGGTTGGTATCAGTCAGTAGAGCATCACTCCCTGTGTTCATTCATACCTTAAGCATAGAAAACTGTGGGGTTTTTGAGGGGGCTTCTCAGGTTGGCTGTATGGGGCCCTGTGGTTTCTAACAGCGGGACTGGGCACACACAGAAAAGGAGGAGCCAAGCGCACTAGCGGGGAACCCCCAAAAAAAGAGGTTCAGGGTCACTCTGTGGAAAACCATTGCACAGGACAGGTAAGTATAACATGTTTGTTATTTTAGCCTTTACAACCGGTTCAATGCCAACGTTTTAGGAATGCGTTAAACTGTTGTGAATGGGCCCTTAATCAGGCCGGAGTTATTTCAAATAAAAACCGTATCAATTTTTAAAATAAATTCAATACTTGTATTGGGTATGTAGCGTGTCACAGACCCCCGAGACGTCTCAGCTCAAGAAGACAAGCTCAATAACGCCGGCTCAGCACCGAAGTGTCCCTGGAAATCAATTTAACATTTTGGCAGCCGCGCTTTCGCGATCCCTCTTGCTATCCCCCCGGGCGTCCTTGTACTCGTTCCCTCGATACGTAATCCTTCAAAACCCTCGGAATGTTTTCCTCCTCTGTACTCTGAGCCGTGCCTCTCCTCTCAATAAAATACTACAGAAAGAGGCTGTTTATTTTACTTCTGTGTGCAACAAAATTCGCCGTTCTTTCTTGTACCAATAAATGTCCACTGTCTCTATACACCGTCCTACCGACTCCCGGATCCGAGCCGTGATTAACATTCACCTTGTATATTGGGATGTGATTTAGTGGTTTGTTTTTCTCTTAAGTTTGGGTAGTATGTTATGTTTTATGACATTGGGTTTGATTTGGTGAGAGATGGGCAGACAAGGGAAGCAAGCGGACAGAGAATGAGATGTGAATTACGGTGGAAAATGATCTCCGCGGGGACGATGAAAGTATATTAGAAGGCCATTCTAGGAAAATGTATCCAGAGAAGCTTCCAGTGCATTATGTAGTTCTATTCATTTACTTTTAAGGGGACACAAACCTGCTATCTGTCACATAAAGGTCCCCGTGCATTAGCGCACACTGCAAACAAAAATGTCATTTCGGTCGTTATCGTGAATAATGAGCAGGTCTTTTTTTTGGATTTGCTCCGCCGGCAACCCGGCAAGTCCAAAGCTGTGCTTTGCCGGTCAGGCCGCAGGCAGCATTAAATTGACTGGTAAAAGGGTTGTTCCACCAGGTTCTAAACTGTGCTGAGCTGAATGTACCTGGATTATATGAGCAGGGCTGCCGATAAGGAGGTAGCAGCAGTGCCAGTGGCGGCTGGTGCTCCATTTTGGGGGGGGGGGGGGGCAAACATACCACCTGCCAAACCCTCCCAGCTCGATCGTCAGCCCACCAGCCCTGCACTTACCCCATCTAGGTTGCGGGCAGCGCTTCCTCTTCCTCCTCGGCTTCACAGTGGCTTCACCCTGCTTCTCCTCCTCCTGGGCTTCATGGCGGCTTCACCCTGCATCTCCTCCTCCTGGGCTTCACCCTGCATCTCCTCCTCCTGGGCTTCACCCTGCATCTCCTCCTCCTGGGCTTCACCCTGCATCTCCTCCTCCTGGGCTTCACCCTGCGTCTCCTCCTCCTCCTCGGCTTCACGGCAGCTTTACCCTGCATCTCCTCCTCCTAGGGCTTCACCCTGCATCTCCTCTTCCTGGGTTTCAACCTGCATCTCCTCCTCCTGGGCTTCACCCTGCATCTCCTCCTCCTGGGCTTCACCCTGCATCTCCTCCTCCTCGGCTTCACGGCAGCTTCACCCTGCATCTACTCCTCCTGGGCTTCACCCTGCATCTCCTCCTCCTGGGCTTCACCCTGCGTCTCCTCCTCCTCCTCGGCTTAACGGCAGCTTCACCCTGCATCTCCTCTTCCTGGGTTTCACCCCGCATCTCCTCCTCCTGGGCTTCACCCTGCGTCTCCTCCTCCTCCTCCTCGGCTTTGCGGCGGCTTCACCCTGCGTCTCCTCCTCCTCCTCCTCGGCTTTGCGGCGGCTTCACACCGCGTCTCCTCCTCCTAAGGGGCCAATACGATCGCTTCTCCTCTCGGCCAATCGGGTCTCAGGCCAATCGCTTCCTGATTGGCCGGGAGGAGAATCAGGAAGACAATAGCCAATATTAATTCGCTATTGTCACACAAATTGATGGGCTCAGGGCGCAGTGCTCTATGCCCCGCGCCCACCCTTTTTTTAAGCCAATTAGAGCCTCAGGCTTTAATCATGTGCTTCAAAAAAAAAAACCCATAGAGGAATCCCCTTTAGAGAGACTGCTGTTAGAGGCACTCCCTTAAGGAGACTGTTGTTAGATACACTCCATTTAGGGGGACAGCTGCTAGACACACTGCCATTAGAGAGACTGCTGTTAGATTCACTCTCTTTAGAGAGACTGCTGTTAGATGCACTCTCCTTAGAGAGACTGCTGTTAGATGCACTTCCCTTAAAGAGACTGCTGCTAGGCACACTCCCCTTAGAAAGACTGCTGTTAGATGCATTCCCTTTAGAGAGACTGTTGCTAGATTCACTCCCTTTAGAGGGGCTGCTGTTAGACAAACCCCAAATAGAGAGACTGCTGTTAGATACACTCCCTTTAGAGAGACTGCTGCTAGAAGCACTCGATTTAGAGAGACTACTGGTTGGATGAACTCCCTTAGATAGACTGCTGTTAGATGCACTTCCCTTAGAGCGACTAATGTTAGATACACTCCCTTTAGAGAGACTGCTGTTAGAAGTGCTCCCTTTTGAGAGACTGCTGTTAGAAGAACACCCTTTAGAGAGACTGCTGTTATATACATTCCTTTTAGACAGACTACTGTTAGATGCACTCCCTTTAGAGAGACTAATGTTAGATACACTCCCTTTAGAGAGACTGCTGTTGGATGCACTCCCTTTCGAAAGACTGCTGTTAGACACACTGTTATTAGAGAGACTGCTGTTAGATGCACTCCTTTTAGAAAGACTGCTGTTAGATGCACTCCCTTTCAAGAGACTGCTGTTAGAAACACTTCCCTTAGAGAGACTGCTGTTAGATGCACTAGTTTTAGAGGGACTACTGTTAGAAGCGCTCCCTTTCGAGAGACTACTGTTATATACACTCCTTTTAGAGAGACTACTGTTAGATGCACTCCCTTGAGAGACTAATGTTAGATGCAATCGCTTTAGAGAGACTACTGTTAGATGCAGTCCCTTTCAAGAGACTGCTGTTGGACACACTGTTATTAGAGAGACTGCTGTTAGATGCACTCCTTTCAGAGAGACTGCTGTTAGATGCACTGGTATTAGACACACTTTGATCTTAGATACGCTGTTACTATAGAAAAACTGCTCTAAGACACACTGATATGTTAGTCATAGTGCAATTACCAAACTTTCCGCTCCGCGCACTGCCCTTAGAGAGCCGGCTATTAGACACACGGCCATTAGGTAGACTTGATGCGATACCATTACAAAGACACCTGTTAGGCGCAGTAACAGAGAAATGACTATTACTGATCCATCTGGATTGGAATGAGCCACCAGCACAGTAAAATGAGAAAAAAAGATACATTTGTATACATTTCCTTGCAGGTGATGAAGCTGTATCCAAGATTAGTATTCAACCAATCATCTACATCTACACTTATTTCCACCCCCACCCCTCAATACAGTGATTCCACCTGAGTTAAATGCTGCTTAATACGGGAAGCTTTGAACTTCATTGAACCCATTTACCATACAAATTCCACTAAAGGTTTCATCTTCTGGACTTCTGCGTCATTGCACATTAATCCTATGTGTTTGGCTAACATTGTAGTTAGGCCCATACCTATAGTATCTATCCATTTAGATTGCAAGCTTGTTGGGAAAAGCTCCTCAAGCTCTAAGATCTTGGCGCAAGAAAGTTTACTTTTCTCTCCAAAAAAATTGAGTAATCTTTGTGTAGCCATAATCCATGGTCACATTTTGTACATCCAGGACTAAGATACCGGCTCGGAGAGGACACAATCATGTAAATCCCGGTGCCGATCAGCCCCTGCAGCAGCTTCTCCCCTTGTGACTTTCTACAAAGTTTGTGACGGAACGCCTTGGCACCCCGTTTGGGTTCTTCCGCCAAACAGTGCCTCCTGCCCTCCGAACTGTTCCAGCAGACCGAGAGATATTACCAGTCCTTTTACCCCAAACAAAGGAATGAGTGTTTATTGAACAGAAATACAGGCTTTTATATACTTCAAAAGTAGGTCAGTCACCGCATGTACAATAAAACCAAATATTACCCAAAACATCACACATTGGTTTAGATAACGAGCTAAAGATGACACAAGGCTAATCCCATCATGTAGGATCCTCCAAGAGTTATGCCGTGTACACACGGGCGGACTTTTCGACCGAACTTGTCCGTCGGAACAAATCCATTGGACAATCCGACCGTGTGTGGGCTTCATCAGACTTCCGACAGACCTTTTCGGTCGAAAATCAGACGGACTTTAGATTTGAAACATGTTTCAAATCTTTCCGAAGGACTCGAGTCAGGTCGAAAAATCCGTTCGTCTGTATGCTAGTCAAACGGACGAAAACCGACGCTAGGGCAGCTATTGGCTACTGGCTATCAACTACCTTATTTTAGTCCGGTCATACGTCATCAAGTACTTGGTGTGATCGTGTGTAGCCAAGTCCGTTCATTTGAAAGTCCGTCGGAAAGACTGTCGGACCTTTGATGCCAAAAAGTCTGCCCGTCTGTACAAGGCATTAGGCAAATTAGCCAACAGACAGAAACAATAGGGGACTCAATTAACAAAATGAATTCACACCTAGACAATGCTTTGATGTCAGACTGTCCGGCAACAGTACAGCCGTGGACAAAAATTTTGAGAATGACGCAAATACAAATTTTCACAAAGTCTGCTTCTTCAGTGTTTTTAGATCTATTTGTCAGATGTTACTATGGTATACTGAAGTATAATTACAAGCATTTCATGAGTGTCAAAGGTTCTTATTGACAATGACATTAAGTTTATCCAAAGAGTCTATACAGTATCTCACGAAAGTGAGTACACCCCTCACATTTTTGTAAATATTTTCTTCTATCTTTTCATGTGACAACACTGAAGAAATGACACTTTGCTACAATGTAAAGTAGTGAGTGTACAGCTTGTATAACAGTGTAAATTTGCTGTCCCCTCAAAATAACTCAACACACAGCCATTAATGTCTAAACCGCTGGCAACAAAAGTGAGTATAATAAAGTGAATGTGACAGCGCTGCATATACAATAAGCTCAAATAATAAATAAAAATACACAACATATGAAAAATAATAATCAATGAAAAAATATCCTTTTTTTTTTTTTTTTGATCGTGCCACAACTTGCATCCCTCTTTTTTCTTTAATTGTTTCTTTCTTCTTAGTTCCTGCTATAAACTGAATCTCTCTTTTTTTTTTGAACCTGTTATAAATCGAATCCCTCCTTTCTGATCCTGTCATAAATTTTATCCCCCCCCCCCCTTTTTTTTGATCCTGCCATTATTGCATCCCTCTTTTTTCATGAATTGTATCAGTTTTTTTGATCCTGCCATAAATCCAATCCCCTTTTTTTGCGATTCTGTCATATATTTGATCCCCCTCTTTTTTGATCCTGCCATAAATTG
Organism: Lithobates clamitans; assembly: GCA_037952925.1. NCBI lineage: Eukaryota > Metazoa > Chordata > Amphibia > Anura > Ranidae > Lithobates > Lithobates clamitans. Next base: position 144,543 of record JBBGZY010001290.1, read on the forward strand.
CATCCCTCTTTTTTGATCCTGCCATCATTTCCATCCCTCTTTTTTCATTAATTGTATCATTTTTGATCCTGCTATAGATTCAATCCCCTTTTTTGTGATCCTGCCATAAATTTAATCCCCCTTTTTTTTTGATCCTGCCATTAATTGCATCCTTCTTCTTTGATCCCGCCATAAATGGAATCCCCCCCACCTCCTTTTTTTTTTTTTTTGATTCTGCCATTAATCTTGACTTTACATTTTGTTGCTACCACAAAGTATTTTATTTGAACATTTTCCCTTCCTTTAAGGAATATATTTCTCCCTTGGAGTAATAAGGTCCTAATAGCTCATGTAGCATTTTTTCTACACACTTCTTTTTGGCTCAACAAAATAACTTTTTATATTGGCTTTCTTTCCTCTCCCTCTTCTCATGCTGGCTAAACACAGGTGTAGTCACTGACCACATTGAATAGTTGGTGGTATCAATCAAATATGTTAATTTTCTGTGACACTAACCTGATAGGCCAATTTTGTAGAGATGGAGTTTGCATATGTGTATGTGAGTATTTATATATCTTGCCATATCTGTTTCAAACTAGCTACGACTAAGGCTATTGCCGAAACGCGTCAGCTTTATTGTTTTATTGTCACTCTGATGTACCAATAAACGACACTTCAAGGATTACAGTTTTGCTGGCTCTCCTTATTACTGTTGTATTGGAGTGTGTTGGGACACATCGAGCCTCGGCACCTGTGAGTGGACCTGGTGTATGGATTGAGTTGTCCCTGCAGAGAGCGCAGTTACCTTTCTTCTTTTCCATACAGATGAATAGTGCTCAATGGAAACCGTCCATATGTGAATACAAGTGAATAATGCTCAATAAAAAACGTCCAAATAAAGTGACAATTCCTCTGCTAAAAAGCAAGTAAATGAAATACAAGAAAAAAGGCTGTTTCCACGCGCTTCACTGCTCTACCAACAACAGTGGTCCCACCACCGCGTGCAATGCTCCCTCATCTCACTGCAAGACCCAGCAGGGGGTCAAACACACTTTTGCACACAGAGCACCTCTCCTATGGGGAATGCTTCACCGTGGTCCCGGGTAGCTCCTTATGGTCCCTCTAGATGGATAAAGCTCCACAGAAAATGGAATAATCTCCTAGTGAGCTGGTTCAACTTAGGCTCCTCAGTATTTGCCGGTAATTCCACAGCGACATATAAAAACAGAAATGCTTCCGATAGTGCAGTACCAAGGGAATTAAAAACAGAACCTCACTACCCCAGCTAATATTCAACTCACATTTATTTAAGAGTATAAAAACATTGATATAAAATCAATCAGGTATATCTCACTTGTTGCGACAGGTTCCACCGCCAGGCTCCACCTCTACTAGTTATGCCACCTCCCACGTGGCTTCATCTGGAGGAGGAGATATCATATGGGGGTGAGTGACAAAGAGACAGAGCATAGCAGCTGGCATTGAAATGTAATGTATTTTGTCAATAGTTACATAGTTATTCAGGTTGAAAAAAGACACAAGTCCATCCAGTTCAACCTTAAAAACAATAAATAAAATAAATAAAAAATATTGTACAATCCAATATACCCAATTCTATACCCACAGTTGATCCAGAGGAAGGCAAAAAACCCCAGCAGAGCATGATCCAATTTGCTACAGCAGGCAGGCAATCTGATTTTCCTTGGAACAACTTTACCTATAAATGTTAGTGCCCAGTTATATTCTGTACATTTAGGAAAGTATACAGGCCTTTCTTAAAGCAATCTACTGAGCTGGCCAGAACCACCTCTGGCGGGAGTCTATTCCACATTTTCACAGCTTTTACTGTGAAGAAACCTTTCCGTATTTGGAGATGAAACCTCTTTTCCTCTAGACGTAAAGAGTGCCCCCTTGTTCTCTGTGTTGACCGTAAAGAGAATAACTCAACACCAAGTTCATTATATGGACCCCTTATATATTTATACATGGTGATCATATCCCCCCTTATTCTCCTCTTCTCAAGAGTGAATAAATTCAGCTCCTCTAATCTTTCCTCATAGCTGAGCTCCTCCATGCCTCTTATCAATTTGGTTGCCCTTCTCTGCACTTTCTCCAGTTCCCCGATATCCTTTTTGAAAACTGGTGCCCAAAACTGAACTGCATATTCCAGATGAGGTCTTACTAATGATTTGAACAGGGGCGAAATTATATCTCTCTCTCTAGAGTCCATACCTCTCTTAATACAAGAAAGGACTTTGCTCGCTTTGGAAACCGCAGCTTGGCATTGCATGCTATTATTGAGCTTATGATCTACCAAAACCCCCAGATCCTTCTCCACCACGGATTCCCCCAGCTGTGCTCCCCCTAGTATGTATGATGTATGCATATTCTTAGCCCCCAAGTGCATAACTTTACATTTCTTAACATTAAACCTCATCTGCCACAGAGTTGCCCAATTAGACAGAGCATTGAGGTCGGCTTGTAAATTGGAGACATCCTGTAAGAACGTTATTCCACTGCATAGCTTGGTGTAATCTGCAAAGACTGAAATGTTACTTTTGATCCCAGGCCCTATATCATTTATAAAGATATTAAATAGTTGATGTATTTGTTCTAAATTATGTTCTGTTTTATGCAGTGTTACATCTTTTGTCTTTAATATATCCCCCGAGGAAGCCCATGGGGGTGAAACATGTCTGGATAACCATCTAACTGTCACCTTTCAGTGACTAAGACAAAATTAATTTTGAAGACAAGATGTTCCCATGTATATACTCATTTAAAGCATATCAAAATAATTTTTAATTATGTGTATGTAATAATAACAATTATTATTATTTTACTTCTTGTATTCATTATTTTCTGGCACCCAAAAAATCCCACTAAAACCTCTCTGTCTATACTTCATTACAGGGATGTTGGTGCCTGTTTAATGTTGTCGCTTGTCCATATAACCCCCTTTTTCCTCTCTATCTTGGTGTTGTACCACACCATTTAATAGATTATGGACAAGTGACATTATTAATTATATTGATGTTTGTATACCTTTTTTGGCCAAATAACTTTTGGATAAATCCTTTGTATTTTGTGAATTTTCTGTATACTCTTTGATGTACAATTAACTTTTATTCATGTTGAAACTCTTTTCCTATGAGCAGAGACTATTCATATTTCACACAATGGCAGATTTCTGTGGGCAGCCATGGGAGGGGTTAATGACTAAAATTGAACTATCCCACCAGACTTCTGGTGTAAAGGAAGAAGATTTAGATGGGTCATCATTTATCAGACTCCAACGACTTCTAGAGAAAAAGGTAAGGGTATTCTGGCATAAAAAATACTTTGAAAAATATCTAGACAATAAAATGATACCATGAGGTTTACGAATCCAAATTTCTCCCAATCTCAAAAAGATTGATGATAGTTTAAAACTTATATGGGAATCCAATTTACAAGGATGTTCTCTGAAAATGATTTCTATCCTTTGCTCTCAAATATGAGGATGAGCTTTTACCCCTTGATGAACAGATACAGAGATGGGTCCTTGAGCATGCCTTGTTTACTTCATCCACTGTGTTTGTTCAAAAGGAAAAAGAAGTCAAGGAATTGATAGAAAAATACACTATTGAAATGATCAATTAACACCAACACGGATCCCACCGGGGTTAGAGCATAAGATTCCCTGGGGCGCGGTGTCAGGGACCTGTCAGCACTGGACCGGCGCATGTGCGTACGCCAATGTGCCGATGTGCTCCTGCTCAGGCAATTCAGCAATCTCCAGCTGTTACCGTGCGTCGGCGCGGCGCTCGGGCGCGCGCGGGTGCGCGGCTGGTGTGTGTGCGCGCGCGGGTGCGTACGCGTTCGCATTAGCGCCGTTTTGGCGCCAAGAGGTGCATAAAAGTTCTCCTGCTGTTTCGTCTCAGCTCTGTGGATCTGCTTAACCTGTACCTGATTGTTTGATTACCTATTGACCCGGCTTGTCTGACCATTCCTCCTTCTCCAATCCGACCCGACCTGCCTGATTCTGCTACTGCATCTACCAATACCGTTGCCGACCTCTGCCTGCCTACCGACTCTGCCTCTGCCTACTGTATTAACCGCTTTGCTACCTGCTGACCCGGACTGTTTGAACTTGCCTGTGCCTGCCGTTTGTCTGCTGTGCTGTTGCACCCTCAGCTCCAGCTCCAGTGACTTCTGCATCTGCATCTTCAGTGCTGCAGCCTGCTGCTTCCTGTCATCACCTTACCTGCAGTCCAGCCATCCCTGGAGGGATCTCTACTCTGCTCCAGCATCAGAGCCTTCATCTCAAGCAGGCACTCCTACCCCACTGTGCTCTCGAGACCACTGTCCCCACTCCAGTGGCTCTTGAACCAGCGTTGTATGAGAGGTCTTCTCCTACAAGTCAGGCTCACTACCAGGTACCTAACACGCGGAGTCTAAAAGCCAGCAGGTGTTCACCAGAGCCTCTAGTGGTGAGGATGGACTGGGCTGCAACTGGCTCCAGGTCGTGACCCCCAGGGTCCCCCAGCTCACGCCCACAGTAGGCAACAGGAGGATAGGGATAGTAAGGGAACAAGCCAAGGTTGGGGTGACTAGCAGACAAGGACAACAGAGTACACATCAAAGGTTAAGGGGACACGCCAAAAGGTCAGGGTCACGAGCAGACAGGAATAGTTGAGAACACGCCAAGGTCGGTAACAGAGACAAACAGAGAGCACACACAATGTTGATCAGAAGGGCTGGCCTGCAGTGCACAGGTTAATATAGAGTTCCCTGATAGGAGCTGGGGTGGAGCCATGCTTAGAGGAGAGGTTATAAAAGCAGTCAGGTGATAGTGGCTGGTCTCTAGAGATGAACACATGGTGAGAGGTAAGCTGACAGAAAAACTCTATTGCATAACCATGACAGTATGCTTATAAGTGGAACTTCAATACACATCCTAGATACTTTCCTAAAGAAACCAACTTTGTACTGCTTAATAGAGATGATACTGTTCCTAACATTTCCTCTGTTTCCTCCATTTCCTCTAGTCAATCCACTACCTACCATGATCTGTCTGAAGACAGACTTCCCCAAAAAAAGGAAGGGAAACTCTGATGTCCAGTCCCTGGAATCATTAAAACGCACTTTTGGAGTGGCGCAGAATCGTAGACCTGTGGTTTGTCCAAGAAATGCACAACCACGATCACTTATTTCTTTTTACTTACCATCTAATGTCACGTTTCGCACCAGTCCTAACTACAACTTTAAACAGGTCTCCTTTGCCTGCCATGCCTTGTACTTCAACTAAGGTAGGTGACTTTAACACCATGTTTGCTTTCAATAATTCACCACAACAATTAGACACCAAACTAGCACCAATTCTTTTAGTTAAACCACCAGACTTGAGCCCGAGCTCACTGGTGGACAATCCGCCCCCACAGCAACTAGAAGCACAACCCAACTCAAAACAATCAATCTCTATTCCTAGTGGTTATCAGCGGAAGAAAAACATGTCCTTCAGCTGGGTTTGACCTTTTGTTCTGATTCATCTGCAGATAGATTTACAATAATTTCAAATTTCAAAGATACATAAATCTTTAACTCAACCACCTGATAGACCTATAGTGTCCGGGTGTGAATGCTTAACAGAAAATGCTAGCAGCCTTGTGGACGATTAACTTAACCCACATGTAGTTGCTCTCACTTCATACACTAAGGACACCATAGACCTACTTAAAATTTGGAGGGTTTAACTCTTCCCCCTAATACCTGGTTGGTCACTATAGATATTGAAAGCCTATACAACACAATCCCTCGTGAGAAAGGATTGGAAGCAATCCAAAGTCATTTAAGAGAGAGAGGTAAACTAGCCAATAGCTACAATAAATTCATAATTGATCCTTTAAAGTTTATTCTAACACGTAATGTGTTTACTTTCAACCTACTACCTCCATTCGCCTCGTGACATCGGTATATTGATGATGTGCTGTTGTTCTGGACTGGAAGAAGAGAAGAACTAGAACTGTTCATGACCACCATTAGCAATAATGAATATAATCTCAAATTTTTAATGACATGTGATCTGCGTAGAGTCAGTTTTCTAGATTTGGAAATCTTTGTAAACGAGGACGGCTCCTTGGGCTCTTCCTTATTTAGAAAGTCATCAGCAGGCAACACTCCTATGCATGCCACAAGTTCACATCCAGCACCATTACTAAAGAACATACTATATAGTCAGTACCTTCGCATTCGAAGGAACTGTACTAATGAAAAAGACTTTGCCCAAGCAGGCCCAGGGACTTTATTCCAGGCTTGCGTGACAGGGGATACAGTCACAGCTGTCTCAAATAGGCATACAACAAAACAAAGAAACATGAAAGAAGTTCCCTGATTTACTCCACAAACACCAAGAAAGACAGTACGCAACCTGTCAGAGTCATTACCCCTTACAGTAAACAGCACAAGCAAATCAGAGAGATTCTGACTAAATTCTGGCCGTTGCTCTCTGCAGACCCTTTGATCAATAAGCACATTAAACAACATCCAGAAATCACATACAAAAGAGCCAAATCTACAGTACCTGCCCGCGAGAATGTGTTTCCAGCGCGATCCCATCGCGCTGGTTCTTGGCAACAAGGTACTGTGCATCTCGCGCTGGCTGCAATAGGAAAAACACATTTTCCTATTGCAGCCAGCACGAGAAAGAATTCTCCACCAAGAGCATACCAGGCACTTAGGTCTGGTATGGATTTTAAGGGGAACACCCTACGCCGAAAGAACGGCATGGGGTCCCCCCAAAATTCATACCAGACCCTTATCCGAGCACGCAGCCCGGCAGGGTCAGGGAGGGGGGTGGGGACGAGTGAGCGCCCCCCCTCCTGAACCGTACCAGGCTGCATGCCCTCAACATGGGGGGTGGATGCTTTGGGGAAGGGGGATGCCCTGCGGCCCCCCCACCCCAAAGTACCTTGTCCCCATGTTGATGAGGACAAGGGCCTCTTCCCGACAACCCTGGCCGTTGGTTTCGGGGTCTGCGGGCAGAGGGCTTCTCAGAATCCAGGAGCCCCCTTTAATAAGAGGCCCCGCAGATCCCGGCCCCCCACCCTATGTGGATGAGTATGGGGTACATCCTACCCCTACCCATTCACCTGGGGGAAAAAAAGTGTCAATAAAAAAACACATTAGACAGGTTTTTAAAGTAATTTATTAGGCAGCTCCGGGGGTCTTCTTCCGACTTTGGGGGTCTCTTCCGACTTCTCCACTCTCTCCGGCCTCTTCTCTCGGTGTTGGGTTCTTCTCCCGCTCTCCGGCCTCTTTTCCCTGTCTCCAATTCTTCTGCCGGGCTCCGCCACTATCTTCTGTTCTTTTGCCGCTCTTTTGCTGGCAGTGGCCCGGTCTTCTCCATCGTCTTGTTCCCTCTTCTCTTCTTCTGATGTTGACACAACGCTCTCTCCTGCTGTAATGCCGTGTGCGAGGTGCGCAATGACTTATATAGGCATGGGGCGTGGTCACCGGGTGATGTCACCCGGTGACCCCGCCCCTTATGACGTCACAGTCCCATCATGACCCTACCAAGACAATACGGAGATGTGGATGGGTTCTTTCAGGACTTTGAACATCAATGCAAACTACTGGGGGCCCCGCCCGCAGACTGGTTCCGAATATTAATTTCGGAACGAAACAAACCGCACGTCTAGTTATAATGTTATAATGTGTAGTGGTTTTGCTCAGAGCAGCCTGGATTCTCCTCTTCTTGGGTCCCCTGCTGGCGCTCCTGGCTGGGTGCCCCCACAGCAAGCAACTTGCTGTGGACCCAAGCAGACGTGCTCCCGAGCCATGGCTCTGTCTTTCCTCTGTCTTCTGATTGGCTTACTGGCGGTGATTGACAGCAGCAGGAGGCAATGACTCCCACTGCTGCCAAAAGCCAATCAGGAGTGCGGGTCTCCGGAGAGCCAAGGCTCTTGTGGACATTTCTGGATCGAGAGGGGGCTCAGGAAAGTATTAGGGGGGTTGAAAGGGGGAACGGCACAAAGTGCACATGGAAGGTTTTTTACCTTCATGCATGAGGGTAAAAAACCTTGTGCCTTTACAATAGGGTTGCCACTTTTAGATCAAGCCAAACCTGAACACATTTGTGGCACAGGGCAATTTTTTTTTTTTTGCAGTAAACACTATAGGACCTGGACACATTTGGGTGCCCCAAGGAGAGCAGTAATGTGGCGCACAAAGCGCGCACAGTGGGCGTGCCCAAATTGCTCTTGCTGACATCATCTCCCCACCCGTTAGTGATGCCAAACCTGGCCCCAGACAATCGCCCACAGCTCCTGGAGGGCAACAGATTTGTGTGTGACCATCTCGGTTACTTGGGGAGCCACAGCCTGGTCTGAATTATGTGTCCGGGTTTCAGGCAGGCTGAAACCCGGACACATGATTTAAAACCCAGACTGTCCGGGTGAATCCTGGACAGGTGGCAACCCTACTTTGTGGCATATTCCACATCACTCCAATTTGCCTTCTGTTATAAGTATCTATAAGCAAATAAACTTTAACCACTTGCCAACCGGGCACTTTTACCCCCTTCCTGCCAAGGCCAATTTTCAGTGCTGTCACACTAAATGACAATTGCGCGGTCATGCAACACTGTACCCATATGAAATTTTTATTATTCTTTTCACACAAATAGAACTTTCTTTTGCTGGTATTTAATCATCACTGGGTTTTATATTTTTTGCTAAAAATATTGAAACAAAAACATGTTTTTCTTCGTTTGTGTTATGGATTTTGCTAATAAATAATCTTTCTCCATAAATGTAGGTCAAACTGTATTCTGCTACATTTCTTTAGTGAAAATAACCCAAATCAGTGTATATTATTTAGTCTGTAGGAAAGTTATAGAGTTCAAAAACTATGGTACATATCTGAAAATTTGATCAATCCTGATGTACTGACCGCCTATCTCATTTCTTGAGGCCCGAAAAAAAATTTTGCTAAAAAAAGGTATTTATCCTACTTGGGATATTGTGATTTAGGGATTATTTTGTTAGAATTTGCAACCTGCATAGATGGGTTTTACTGAAACGAGGTGCATTTATAAAAAATGTGCAAAGCTATTTGTCCTGTGAAACTGCATGTACGTTCGTGCTGTGCAAATAGCGGCAAAATCTAACGTTGCTTGGCTATTTTGTCTCCAGGGTGAATGTTTTATACAGAACAGACTGAATCAGGAAAATACTGCATTATGGCCACTAGATGGAGCTGATGATCATCTTAAAACACCTATTTACGATCGTCAGTGCCATCTAGTGGTCATAATGCAGTATTGTCCCAAATCACTTTTTTGAATGAACGAATAAAATTTGACCTGTAAACAAAATATCCTAATAACATTTTTTTATTTTCTCTTTATTCCCATAGATTAAATGGCTTTATGCTTTTATTATTATTATTATTTTAATACAGCCCTAAAGTTTGCAAAAATCATGCAAGGTATAAAGCATTTAATAAAGAAGTACAAAAAAAATCACTTAAAAAATGGCCGTGCCCATTTTATAAATCTATTTGCAGTAAAACATCTCAACTTTTTTTTTTTATCATCTGAGATAGCAGCCACAGAAGGTGTCATGCTACGCTGCAACAAGCTGCGGCACATGTTCGCAGAGCACTTTTTCTTACTTTGCTGAGGGCCCACTGTGACCGGGATGAGCAGCTGTTCCATTATGAGAAAGGCGCGGCGAACAGCACTCAGCGCTCGGTGATCACTAATCCAGACGTGAATAAGCATATTCTATTAGCGCCAGGCTCGGGTACTTGCCGCTGCTGCTCCTATTCTGTGCATGTGGGGTTTATTTTCGCGAAAATCTGCAGGGAGCCGATCGCCAAAATAAACATCTGAAATAGGTTTTTCTATTTGGCAGAAAACGTTCGACTGCGGGCTTGCTGATTAAACTCAGGACTCCATCCAAAACGGCTGCATACATGGCTGACATACCTACATGGGGGTCATTCAAAAAATACAAAAAGAATGAAAATAAAAAAAATGTATTAAAAGTTAAAAAAAATGTTGTTTAGTTTCTCCTTTGCAACACCATATGGTCACAGGTGACACCACTATTATAGAGTCTGCAGCTTCTTGTGTCGCTTCCCCTCCCACTTTCCGCTCATTGGACTATTAATAAGGCATTTTCAAAGTAAGACGGGACACCTCTGTTTAGAGCTTGCAGCTTCTTCTTTCACTTCCTAGCCTGCTTTCTCCTCATTGGATTATCAATGAGGATCTCCGAAGAAGTGCTTGATCCACCCACGAGCCCCTCTCCACTCTGCCCCCCAGTGGCTGAAACACATTACAGTGAAGATGCAATAGAATGCAATAAATTAACCACTTGCCTACCGCGCGCTGTCACCCCCTCCTGCCCAGGCCAATGTTCAGTTTTCAGTGCTGTCCCACTTTGAATGACAATTGCGCGGTCAAGCAACACTGTACCCATATGACATTTTTATCTTATTTTTTTTTTAGACGGCTAGAGCTTTTTATTTTTTGCTAAACAAATTTAAAATAAATTGAAAAAAAGTTTTTCTTAGTTTGTGTTATAAAATGTTGTAAATAAGTAATGTTTCTCGTTCACTGATGTCCGCTGATGAGGCTGCACTGAAGAGACGGCACTGATGGGCACTAATGAGGAGGCACTGATGAGGCTGGACTGATAGGCTGCACTGATGAGGTGGCACTGATAGGCACTGACAAGCATCACTGATGGGCACAGATGAGGAGGCACTAATGAGGCTGCACTGATGGGCACTAATAGGCGGCACTGAAGAGGAGGGACTGATAGGTGGCACTGATAAGCATCATTGATGGGCAGTGATAGGTGGCACTGATGAGGAGGCACTGATAGGTGGCACTGATAGGTACTGACAAGCATCACTAATGGGCACTGATAGGTGGCACTGAAGAGGAGGCACTGATAGGTGGCACTGATAGGCGCTGACAAGCATCACTAATGGGCACTGATAGGTGGCACTGAAGAGGAGGCACTGATAGGTGGCACTGATAGGCGCTGACAAGCATCACTGATGGGCACTGATAGGGGGCACTGGTGAGGAGGCACTGATAGGCGCTGACAAGCATCACTGATGGGCACTGACAGGGGGCACTGATGAGGAGGCACTGATAGGTGGCACTGATAGGCCCTGACAAGCATCACTGATGGGCACTGATAGGCGGCACTGATGGGTGCTGACAGCCATCACTGATGGGCACTGACAGGCATCAGTGATGAGCACTAATGGGTCTGCACTGATAATCAGTGCCCTGATGATCAGTGTAGATGTCACTGGTGTGGATTGCCGCTTACCGGCTCTCCTTTTGTCACGCACTGTCAGCGTGAGGAGAGGAATGCCGATAAAAGGCAAATCCTGTTCACAGTGTGATTAGCTTTGATTGGACACTGCTGCTCACATGGTAAAGGGCCACTGTGATTGACTCTTTACCCCAATCTGTGATCACAGAGGGCTCCCGATGCGGGGTGTGTGTGTGTGGGGGGGGGTAGGGTTATGCCAATTGAAGCCCTCCAAGAACTAGCCGACCGCGCTGTAGCCATCATTCGGCTATAACACGGTCGGCTAGTGGTTAACTTGCAGTGCTGGAATGCACCTTCTTAGTTTGCATTCTGGAGGACAGGTCAGTGTGTGTCAGGTAGGTCAGTGTGGGTCAGGTAGGTCAGTGTATGTCAGGTAGGTCAGTGTGTGTCAGGTAGGTCAGTGTATGTCAGGTAGGTCAGTGTGGGTCAGGTAGGTCAGTGTATGTCAGGTAGGTCAGTGTGTGTCAGGTAGGTCAGGCAGGTCAGTGTATGTCAGGTAGGTCAGTGTGTGTCAGGTAGGTCAGGCAGGTCAGTGTATGTCAGGTAGGTCAGTGTATGTCAGGTAGGTCAGTGTGTGTCAGGTAGGTCAGGCAGGTCAGTGTATGTCCGGTAGGTCAGTGTATGTCAGGTAGGTCAGTGCAGGTAGGTCAGTGTATGCGAGGTAGGTCAGTGTGTGTCAAGTAGGTCAGTGTATGTCAGGTAGGCCAGTGTGTGTCAGGTAGGTCAGTGTGTGTCAAGTAGGTCAGTGTATGTCAGGTAGGTCAGTGTGTGTCAGGTAGGTCAGGCAGGTCAGTGTATGTCACGTAGGTCAGTGTGTGTCAGGTAGGTCAGGCAGGTCAGTGTATGTCAGGTAGGTCAGTGTGTGTCAGGTAGGTCAGTGTATGTCAGGTAGGTCAGTGTGTGTCAGGTAGGTCAGTGTATGTCAGGTAGGTCAGTGTGTGTCAAGTAGGTCAGTGTATGTCAGGTAGGTCAGTGTGTGTCAGGTAGGTCAGGCAGGTCAGTGTATGTCAGGTAGGTCAGTGTATGTCAGTGTGGGTCAGTGTATGTCAGGTAGGTCAGTGTGGGTCAGGTAGGTCAGGCAGGTCAGTGTATGTCAGGTAGGTCAGTGTGTGTCAGGTAGGTCAGTGTATGTCAGGTAGGTCAGTGTGGGTCAGGTAGGTCAGTGTGGGTCAGTGTATGTCAGGTAGGTCAGTGTGTGTCAGGTAGGTCAGTGTATATAAGGTAGATCAGTGTATGTAAGGTAGGTCAGTGTGGGTCAGGTAGGTCAGTGTATGTCAGGTAGGTCAGTGTGGGTCAGGTAGGTCAGTGTATGTTAGGTAGGTCACTGTGGGTCAGGTAGGTCAGTGTAGGTCAGGTAGGTCAGTGCGTGTCAGGTAGGTAACACCCCCCCCTGGTGCTAGGCTCCAACTTTGGGCTGAAGCCCCTGGTCTTTTGGCACCTAGCAATGCCCCTGCCTATAGGTACTTTAAATATCTCCTAAACGTGCGCCTATAGGAGATATTTGCTGTATACTGCACAGATGATGTCATCAGCGCATGCGCTCTGAAGGAACGGTCGCCTGTGTAGTTTCTTCAGGAGCGAGTGCCGTGACTGTTGGCTGCGTGGGAGTGATGTCACGTGGCTCCGGACAGTCACAGACCCCAACCACGAGTCCACGTCCCCGAATGGAAGAGGGGCGGCAAACATGGATGCAGCCTGCAGCAGAGACAGCGTGGGCTTCGTTTGCAGGTAAGTGTCACATAATGTGCTAGTATGCGATGCATGCTAGCACATTATGGCTTTACTTTGCAGGGAAGAGGAAAACTATTTTTTTTCCCCCGCAGGGTTTACTTCTTCTTTAAAAATAGCCAATGTTGACTGGGACAGCGAAGATCTGCTTTAACCATCGACAGCCAGGCAAGTAGCGTTTTCAGCGTTTTCAGGGGAAGTACCGCAGTGCCGCTCTACTTGGTTCTCTCGGTCACACAATCCCCCTCCGGGCTTTTCTTTTTCTCTTTTCCTATCTCATATACCTCGTCCTTCTGTTATCAAAGCTCACCCAGACATCAGAGACCCCCTCCGTCCTACCAGTCTTCAGGAATGGCTCTCTTTGTTCTCTGGCCCCTCTGCCCCCTTCCCCCTCCTACGCTCTCTCGCTTTCTCACTCTCTGTGTTCCCTTCTCTGCTGCGGCCTCTGCTGCGCTGAATGAGTCACTGATCGCCTCCCTGTTGCTTTTCACGCACTGGGGAAAAGCTTAGACCTGATTGCAGCTGGATTCAAAGACCCGGACAAGCGGCGAAAGGAAATGAGACCGCTGCTGCACTTATGGCTGAAAGCCTTAATGCAAAACTGAAGGGGAACAACTTCACCGGTGAAAAGAAAATCCCAAGTAACCGTCTAATTGGAACTTCTACTTTACACTTTTGCAACCAGACGTTGATGGAGTCTAGAGGCCCGGAGCAAACGTAGCAGAATCAGTTTGCTAAGTACAGTAATACCTTGGATTACGAGCATAATCCGTTCAAGAAGCATGCTTGTAATCCAAAGCACTCGTATATCAAAGCGAGCTTCCCCATAGGAATCAATGGAAACTCAGATAATTAGTTCCAGTGTCACTGCTAGTGTATGCAGTACCGCATGCGGCCAGAGGTGGGGGGGCACCAGAGACACTCAGAAACACTCAGAGACACTTGCAGACCACTCTGAGACAACTCAGAGACGACTCAGAGACGACTCAGAGACGATTCAGAGACCACTGGGAGACCACTCGGAGACACTTGCGGGCGACTCGGAGACGACTCAGAGACGACTCAGAGACCACTCCGAGGCACTCGGAGACACTCGGAGACCACTCGGAGACACTCTGAGTGTCTCCGAGTGGTCTCCGAGTGGTCTCCGAGCATCTCCGAGTGTATCTAAGTGGTCTCCGAGTGTCCCTGAATATGTCTGAGTGGTCTCCGAGCGTCTCTGAGTGGTCTCTGAGACGCTCGGAGACCACTCAGAGACACTCAGGGACACTCAGAGACACTCGGAGACACTCGGAGACGCTCTGAGACACTCAGAGACCACTCAGAGACACTCAGAGACACTCAGGGACACTCGGAGACACTCGGAGACGCTCTGAGACACTCAGAGACCACTCAGAGGCAATCGGGAACGGAGTTCCTAGTGTGAATGGGCCCTATGCCCACAAAAAGGAATGCAGTGTAATTCCACAAGAGGGGATTAGATGCTGAGCATATTTTCCAATGTCTATAAAGGAATAAAACATGTCCAAATGTGCATGAATTGCAGATATTACTGCATGTGAAGCACCCTCTAATGTGCAACTAGTGTGGGTAAACTTATTTGGTTGACTCATGATAGTTGTGTGAGTCTGTAATTGGGTCAGGTTACTTCAGGTCAGGCTGGAGGGCTCTGCAGGACAGGTCTCTGGTGCCTCCTCTTGGTTCTAGAAGCTTGGAGAAGCTTCTGGAAGTTAATGGGTGGAGGGTCTGCATACTTGAGGGAATCTGGCCAATCCCCAGGCAGAAGGCACTGGTAGGGGCAGCCCTTAACTACTTCCATACAGGGCATTTTCACCCCCTTCCTGCCCAAGCCAATTTTCAGCTTTCAGCGCTGTTGCACTTTGAATAACAATTGCGCGGGCATACAACACTGTACCCAAATGAAATTTTTATCATTTTTTCCCCACAAATAGAGCTTTCTTTTGGTGGTATTTGATCACCCCTGCGGTTTTTATTTCTTGTGCTATAAACAAAACAAGAGTGACACGTTTGAAAAAACACAATATTTTTTACTTTTTGCTATAATAAGTATCCAAATTTTTTGTTTTTTTAAACAAATTTTTTCCGCAGTTTAGGCCGATACGTATTCTTCTACATATTTTTGGTAAAAAATATCGCAATAAGCGTATATTTATTGGTTTGCGCAAAAGTTATAGCGTCTACAAAATAAGGGGATAGATTTATAGCATTTTTATTATTATTTTTTTTTTTTTACTAGTAATGGCGGCGATCTGCGATTTTTATTGTGACTGCGATATTGCGGCGGACACATCGGACAATTTTGACACACTTTTGGGACCATTCACATTTATACAGCGATCCGTGCTTTAAAAATGCATTGATTACTGTATAAATGTGACTGGCAATGAAGGGGTTAACCAGCAGGGGGCGCTGTAGGGGTTAATGTGTTGCTAGGGGGTGATTCTAACTGTGTGGGGAGGGGATTCACTAGGGGAGGAGACCGATCGGTGTTCCTCTGTACAAGGAACACACCATCGGTCTCCTCCCATCTGACAGGACGTAGATCTGTGTGTTTACACACAGATCCACGGTCCTGCTCGGTTACCGGGCAATCGCGGGTGCCCGGCGGACATCGCGGCCGCCGGGCACGCGCACCGGGACCCGAGCGATGCGGCGGGCGCGCGCGCCGCCTGGGCTGCCTGGAAGGCTGCGCAGTCATATGACGGCGGCCCAGGATAACAGCTGCACCGTCCCGCCATCATATGGTGTAGCCTGAGCAGCAGGGGAGTCTGGTGGAAGATGGAGCGCTGAGATTGCTGTTGTGTGGCCTGGGAGGGGATCCCGGGGCTGGGGATGCTCTGCCTCCAGGCAGGAGCTGAGGAAAGGAAGGAGAGGAAGCCTAAGAGAGGGATCTCCATGACCTTTAGGTCTTCAGCAGAAGACATCCTGGTGGACATGGGAGGATCTAACAGTTGGAGGCCTGAACAGAAGTCATGCCCAGTACAACAGAAAGCAAAGGCCCTGGACTGATTTCTTGTGTTTGGATGCAAGTTGGAAATGTGTGTCGCCCGGCTGTGCAGGGATAGGAGAAATCAAGATTCAGTGGCTACATATATTTTTGTTTTGCCCTAACATATGTGATTCCACGTCACATAAAACCATGGGGCAAATTCCAAATATCCTTTTTTTTTTAAAGCAAGAACATTTATTATTGATCTATCAATGTTTATATTAATTTAACAAGACAGCGGTATCACAACCTAATTACTGACCCTTATTAACTTTGATTTAGAGGCGATAATTCCAATGTCAAATCGTTCTGAAAGGATGAGAAGTGTGAAGAATATTTTTAGATCTGTCATGTTGAGTGAACAAAACTCAAAGTGAAGTTATAACCGCAATATGGCATGTTACTAAGACATATGAAGCAATGTAAAAATAAATAGGACAAATGCAAAGTGAGTCCTGATGTAATTTCTCTGGAAAGATATTCAGGATATTTTAGGCATAGTTTAACTCCATTTAGAAAAAAAAAAAAAAGTTAAATTCCACCATATTTTGCTGCAATAATCATCTTATGTTTGAGGCTGTCCCCTAAAAAACTCAACCCCGCCAGTAGATGTAGTTTCTCTTTTTGGTTTGACTAAAGGTTAGCCCACTTCCTGTGAGCCCAGGCTGTCACGGACACACCCCGTGGGGCTCCTTGCGCAGCCTGTCAGAAGACCAGTTTAAATACAAGCCGGCACACTCTGTTTGCAGCAGACTGAGAGAATGAGCTCACAGTGCCTCTCACTTCTTGACAGAAGCACTGAGCTCAATGGACAGCTTGGAGGCTTGGACCAATGGTAAAGTACCATTGGCCCAAGCTGTCCAATAAAAAGGCTGCAGTGGAGGCACGCCTCTCACTCCAGTGTCATAGGATGGGACATGTGTCTAAAAGACAAATACTCCCTTCCAGCCCAGCCCTATTAACTACAAGGAAAAAGCATGTGTTTATGTGTATAAGATTTACCCACAATCCCATGTTTTTCTAACACAGTTAAGAGGGAGAATGAGAATCTTCTGCTGATGAAAAGGTACAAGCTAAATCATATATTATTATGCTATATGTTATAAGACAATAACTTATTATTTATCTATTTACTGTGAAATTACTGGTTGGAAGTTATAACTTCAAACTTCAGTTATTTCTCCGTTAAGCCACCTGCTTGAGTACAGTTTTTGAAAATATAGTAAATTACCTTAAAAACGATATATAATAATTATCTGTATATTACTTACTTATGGTATTTAACCCCTCGCCACCCAGGCCAATTCTGACACTTCTCTCCTACATGAAAAAATCATAATTTTTTTGCTAGAAAATTACTCAGAGCCCACAACAAACATTATATATATATATATATATATATATATATATATATATATATATATATATATATATATATATATATTTTTTTTTAGCAGACACCATAAGGAATAAAATGGTGGTCGTTGCAACTTTTTATGTTGCATGGTATTTGTGCAGCAATTTTTCAAACGCACTTTTTTTTGGAATGAAACTGCTTCATGAATAAAAAAAAAATAAAAATAAAGTTAGCCCGATTTTTTAATATATTGTGAAAGATGATGTTAAGCCGAGTAAATAGATACCAAACATGTCATGCTTTAAAATTGGGCACACTTGTGGAATGGCGCCAAACTTCAGTACTTAAAAACCTCCGTAGGCGGCGCTGTAAACATTTTTACAGGTTACATGTTTAGAGTTACAGAGGAGGTCTAGTGCTAGAATTATTGCTCTCGCTCTAGCTTTTGCTGCGTATGTAACCTGTGTGTATCTGATACTAGCCGGTGCCTCACCAGCCACTCACCTCACCGCACGTCCCTGCTGTAAAGCATTTAGCAGCAGCAGGGTGATATGATAGAAGGGATTTAACCGCTTGCCGACCAGCGCACGCCGATTCACGTCAGCAGAATAGCGCCGGTGGGCAAAAGGGTGTACAGGTGCGCCCCCTTTAAGAAGTCGGTGCTGAGAGTGCGTGCTCGCCCGTCGGGGTCTCCGTGACCATGGGTCCTGGGGACTCGCTGTCCACCAGGTCCCCGCGATCGTGTCATGGAGAAGTAGAACGGGGAGATGCTTTTGTAAACGAAGTATTTTCTGTTCTGCCTAGTGACAGGACAGAGATCACTGCTCTCTGTCATCGGGAGCAGTGATCGCTGTCATATGTGTTGTAGCCCCTCCCCCCCACAGTTAGAATCACTCCCTAGGACACACTTAACCCCTTCACCGCCCCCTAGTGGTTAACCCCTTCACTGCCAGTGTCATTTACACAGTAATCAATGCATTTTTATAGCACTGATCGCTGTATAACTGTCAGTGGTCCCAAAATAGTGTCAAAAGTGTCCGATGTGTCCACCATAATGTTGCAGTCACGATAAAAAAATCGCAGATCGCCGCCATTACTAATATAAAAAAAAATTAATAATAAAAATGCCATAAAACTATCCTTTATTTTGTAGATGCTATAAATTTTGCGCAAACCAATCAATATACGCTTATTGCAATTTTTTTTACCAAAAATATGTAGAAGAATACATAACGGCCTAAACTGAGGGAAAAAAAGTTTTTTTTATATCTTTTTGGGGGATTTATTATAGCAAAAAGTGAAAAATATTGCGTTTTTTTTTCAAAACTGTCGCTCTTTTTTTGTTTATAGCGCAAAAAATAAAAACCGCAGAGGCGATCAAATACCACCAAAAGAAAGCTCTATTTGTGGGATAAAAAGGACGTCAATTTTGTTTGGGTACAACGTCGCACGACCGCGCAATTGTCAGTTAAAATGACACTCTGCCGAATCACAAAAAGTGCTCTGGTCAGGAAGGGGGTAAATCCTTCCGGGGCTGAAGCGGTTAACACAAATACAAAAAAACGGAAAAAAGAATGACAAGCATTACGTAATTTCTACATACCCAATAAACGTTTTTGTTTGGCCCGAAGTGGTTTCTAAACTGGTCCGGCTAACAATGCCAAACTCGCCTGCTTATGTAATACACACACTGCCGCTGACATGATTGTATTGACAATCCTCCGCAGTAATTATTTATTCAAAGTGTTTTCTTGTTTTTCTATTACAAGCGCTATCTCCCATTTTGAAACCAATGAATTTCCACCAAGCGTTAAACTGATCTACAATTATATTTCTCTCGGCTGGCAACAAGCTTGCGGTCGCCAAGGAATCTTCCTTTGAATTTAACACAACCACGTGAAATAGAAGAAGAGGGGATGCCAAAAAGTGCATTAGGAACAGTGACCTGCCGTTGGCTGGCCTGCCATGAAATTACAACTTGCTTCACTCGCGGAGGAAAAATGTTTTCAGTCTTTGCTATTTTGTTTCTCTTGAATCTTTTCAATGCGCCTACCGAGAAGCAGGGGTGTGATTACAGGTCAGGGGGCCAAATAGCAAAAATTCTGATGAACCCCCTTGGCGAGCTGTCTTTTTGGCACCTGGCAAAGTCAACTGAGATAACACTGTGTAATGTAGAGACGCCGCACTTTCGACAGACCAATATGTGATGAAGTTGGAAAATGGCCTCAGTCTTGGCTCCTCCCAGGGCACACCATCTGCGTGTTTCACCCCCACCTCCAAAAGCTTAGTCATAGAGGCCCTCATGAGGCGAAACGTATCAGGGGCATAGCCTGGGTGGAGCCAGGTTGTTTTCCACTTTCATCACATATTGGGCTATTGGGAGTGCAGCATCTCTATATAACACATACTATTAAGATTCTTGGATGAGAATTTCAGAGGCCGCTACCTGCATTGGTGTGGATCACCAGAGTGGTAGACATTGGCGCTTTGAGTGGTGCTCTAAGTCAGTAGAACTGGTCAGACTGAGATAATACTGTCACTGATCGTATAACCTTAGTGGTGACATATTTGGGATCAGGTCAGAATGGGCCTTATACAGGAAAAGTATGTGTGAAATGTAGCAAAGGTCTGGGCAGGCAGCAGACAGTAGAGGCATCCGGTAACATAGCAAAGGACAGGATGGGCAGCAGACAAGAGAAGTACGTGTGAAATGTCACAAAGGACAGGGTAGGCAGCAGGTGTTTCATTAGATTAGGCGACCCGTCAGAATGTGTAACGGAAGTGACGTTCCGTCACCGTCATCTTGCTACACCCCAGACTCGTCCACAGTAAGGATACAGTGAGCTTTGCATCTTACACTTATTTTTAACAGTAAAGTGAGTTTATATAGTGAAATACAGTACTTAGAACTCCATCTGACTAGTTAGTTGTTGAATTTTAAAAGCAGCGGCAAGCCTGCTCATTACAGGTTTGCTAATTTGAAAGAAGTTCGCTGCTTTTAAAATTCAACATCTAACCAGTCAGGCGGAGTTCTAAGTACTGTATTTCACTATATAAACTCACTTTACTGTTAAAAATAAGTGTAAAATGCAAAACTCCGGTGGGCGTAACAACATGTCCGCTTTCCCCCTTCTCAGTGTATCCTTACTGTGGAGGAGTGCGGGGTGTAGCAAGATGGCGGTGACGGAACGTCACTTCCATTACACATTCTGACGGGTCGCCGAATCTGACGAAACACCGGCACTAAAGGTATCCAGTAAGGTAGCAAAGGTCATGATGGGCAGAAGACAGGAAAAGTATTTGTGAAATGTAGCAAAGGTCAGGGCAGGCAGCAGACAATAGAGACATCCAGTAACATAGCAAAGGACAGGATGGGCAGCAGACAAGACAAATACGTGTGAAATGTCACAAAGGTCAGGGCGGGCAGCAGACACTAGTGGTATCCAGTAACGTAGCAAAGATCAGGATAGTCAGAAGACAGGAGAAGTATTTGTGAAATGTAGCAAAGGTCAGGGCAGGCAGCAGACATTAGAGGCATCCAGTAACATAGCAAAGGACAGAATGGGCAGCAGACAAGAGAAGTACGTGTGAAATGTCACAAAGGACAGGGTAGGCAGCAGGTGTTTCATTAGATTAGGCGACCCGTCAGAATGTGTAACGGAAGTGACGTTCCGTCACCGCCATCTTGCTAAACCCCAGACTCGTCCACAGTAAGGATACAGTCAGCTTTGCATCTTACACGTATTTATAACAGTAAACTTAATTTATATAGTGAAATACAGTACTTAGAACTCCGTCTGACTAGTTAGTTGTTGAACTTTAAAAGCAGCGGCAAGCCTGCTCATTACAGGTTTGCTAATTTGAAAGAAGTTCGCTGCTTGTAAAATTCAACATCTAACCAGTCAGACGGAGTTCTAAGTGCTGTATTTCACTATATAAACTCACTTTACTGTTAAAAATAAGTGTAAAATGCAAAACTCCGGTGGGCGTAACAACATGTCCGCTTTCCCCCTTCTCAGTGTATCCTTACTGTGGAGGAGTGCGGGGTGTAGCAAGATGGCGGTGACGGAACGTCACTTCCATTACACATTCTGACGGGTCGCGGAATCTGACGAAACACCGGCACTAAAGGTATCCAGTAAGGTAGCAAAGGTCATGATGGGCAGAAGACAGGAAAAGTATTTGTGAAATGTAGCAAAGGTCAGGGCAGGCAGCAGACAATAGAGACATCCAGTAACATAGCAAAGGACAGGATGGGCAGTAGACAAGACAAATACGTGTGAAATGTCACAAAGGTCAGGGCGGGCAGCAGACACTAGTGGTATCCAGTAATGTAGCAAAGATCAGGATAGTCAGAAGACAGGAGAAGTATTTGTGAAATGTAGCAAAGGTCAGGGCAGGCAGCAGACATTAGAGGCATCCAGTAACATAGCAAAGGACAGAATGGGCAGCAGACAAGAGAAGTACGTGTGAAATGTCACAAAGGTCAGGGTAGGCAGCAGACACTAGAGTTATTTGATAAGGTACCAAAGATCATGATTGGCAGCAGACAGGAAAATATGTATGAAACGTTGAAAAGGTCAGGGCAGGCAGTAAACCGTAGAAGTATCCAGTAGCATGGTAAAGGACAGTATAGACAGCAGACAAGAAAAGTATTTATGACACGTTGCAAAGGTCAGGGCATGCAGCAAACAGAGGTATCTGGTAACATAGCAAAGGACAGGATGGGCAGCAGACAGGAGAAGTTTGTGTGAAATGTCACAAAGGTCGGGCAGGCAGCAAACACTAGAAGTATCAATTAAATGGAACTAAGATCAGGGCAGGCAGCAAACAGTATAGATATCTGGTAACATAGCAAAGGTCAGTAAAAGAAGCAGACAGGCAAAGATACAGAATCGCACAGCCAGCAGGAAAATGCTATCAGAAGCAGAGAATCACAGGCCGGTGAACTTTAAATAAAGCACATCAAGTACCAAGGACCAACTTCCATAGCTGGGGGACCAGGCCAGGCTTATTACCCCGCAGCTGACAAGGAACACAGGAAGAGATGAGAGGTTGCCTAACAAATGCCAAACCAAAGATCCAAGAGTCTAAAAAGTTTTTAAATTACTGATTGCCCATAACAAGAATACATAGAACAGCCAATGCATTTCTGGGACACCGACATTCCCTCTTCATCAGGGCTTGAGGGAAAAATCTTCCTGTAGATTTTGTCAACTGTCTCCAAAAACTCAAAAAATAACATATGGTCTATATTTAAGTTAAGTCAGGTGTCCCGTTGGAATATCTTAGCACAATGCCCATATCTATGCTTGAGTCAGGCAACCTACATATAGATGCAGCACCCCTCTGACACCCCAAAGGCAGCATAGCACCTCCAGAGGCTAGGGACGAGCTAGCATTTCACCCCAGGGCTGTGTCCATGGCTAAAATGGGGGGACCAAGAAAGGAAGTTGGCCTCCAGTCACATTTTTTATGTCTTTTCAAAGTTATATTGCAGAATGGTTAAGGAGGTGAGGGTTAGGGGTTCCAGATACCATAGCAGATCACTTACATACTCTCCAGATCACAGTGCCAGAACCTTTAAGCCGACCCCGCAACACTGTAAGCACGTTGCAAAATTTTAGTGCGTCCCCAAGTGAGTCACCAGGCCCTTCTGAGAGACCAGCCTTCTTCCTGGCTCTCTCCAGCAAGGGGCCTACTCTGGGTCTCCTCCTTGGCACAGCTTCCTTCAGACCAGGGAGGAAAGCTTCAGGAGGCCCACTTCAGCACATATCAGGCCCCAAAACAGACTATTGGGCAGAGCTTCATCCATCAGCACTTCCCTAGAGCCTCATCCCAGGGGGAAGAGAGAGAGCACATAGCCTGTCCCAAATATTTATATCCTTCCCCAGCATGCACCAGTGGCATAAACCTCCTACTGGATTGGCTGAAGAAAATATAAATATTCATAAGTTTTAGTTTTGTTTGTGAAATCTTATACTATGACCGGTGATAGCAGTGACACCTACTGGTGACCGTGAGAAATAACAAGCCAAATTAAGATTAGGGAAAAAACAGGTGAAAAACTATACAATCAGTCTGAGCTAACTACAGCCCAGCCACAAAATAATTTGACATAGCAGCCCCTGTTTAGGACAAGGGGGCTACACTGACCTCATAAAATTCTTTGTATTTTTGGAGATTGGCAAAGAAATTGGCAGGGGTTTCCCTAAAGTCCTGATGAAGGTGGGGGGGGGGGGGCGTCCATGCCCCTGAAATGTGTTGGATAGTCTATGATTGTTGTTGTGAGCAAACACACATATCAAAAATGATCCTCTTGGATGTTTCATCTGGTACTCTCATTAGAATTTTTAGCAATAAATCCAGACAGACCTTCTAACTCATCTCCAAAACGACAAGAAAAGCCTTTCAGCTAGAGCGCCACTTTAGGAAGACAAAAATTAAATAGTAAGCACAGCTTTATGGATCCAAATCCGGATGCAGAGACGCATTGCTGACACAAGTGAATACACCGACAAGCACCCATCTCTTAGAGTGTGCTTTTGTTATCCCTGACAAGGTAAATTGATTTTACAGGGCATTTAATTGGCAGCATGTGGGGAAAAAAAAAGAGAGGAAAAAAAAAAAAAGCATAAAACAAAATAACTGGCTTATGAAATATTAAGGGGCCGACATAAAATGCCCCATAGACCATAATGTGAAAGTAGATACTGAAGGACTGTTTTCAATCGCTCTTCCTGCCCATCTGAATGCAGAGCTTCTAGCTATCAGCCATGCTTACAACAGAAGTATAAGGATAGATGATATCCAGAAATATTCCAGGTCTGAAAAAAATCAATAATTATTATTGATTGTGTGATACCAAGAAACAAATTATTCAATTCATCAGATTTTTCAGGTCAACAGAACAGAGTCCCTTATCTAGAGGACCCGACATTTAAAACCCAATTGTAAAAAGTCTAAGGAGAGAGCTAAAAGGTCAGAAAGCAGACACTCCAGGAAAAGTTAACAATGGGGGAGTATAGCATTACCTTTAGCTGTCCCCTTCCTTTAAAGCAAATTTATTTTATTTTTTAAATAACAAGCATGTCTATACTGACCTGCTCTGTGCAACTGAACTGCACAAAGCACCCTCGAACCTCCTCTTCGCCGGTCCCCCCCCCCCCTGGTGCTTCTGGCCCCTCCTCTCTGTCCAGTGCCCCTATGGGAAGCCGCTAATCTGCAAATGTAGCAAAGGTCAGGGCAGGCAGCAGACAGTAGAGGTAGTAGACCAGCAGTAAGGGGTATCACTGACCACTGCACTCTGTACACAGTGTTGTATCTTACATAGTCCTGACCCCTGCACTGCATTCACTATGCTGTAGGTAATACTCCTGACCCATGTATTGCATTCAATTTGTTCTACATGATACCTCTGACCCCTCCACTGTATACTGGATACCCTATATTTTATACTCTTGACCACTGCACAGTATATGCTATGTTGTCTGCTATATTCCTGACTCCTGCACCACACTTACTATGTTGTACATTATACTTAATATGCTATGTTGTACATTGTACTTCTGAGGTCTGCACTATATATGCTATGTCGTACAAGATACTTCTGATCCCTGCACAGATTACCCCATGTTGTACATTATTTTCCTGACCCCTGCACTATATATTGTACATGAAGTTGTAGGTTATACTTCTGACCCCTCCATTGTATTCACTATAATGCACATTAAATTCCTGACCTCTACACTGCATTCACTATGATGCACATTATATTCCTGACCTCTACACTGCATTCACTATGATGCACATCACAATTCCTGACCTCTACACTGCATTCACTATGATGCACATTATATTCCTGACCTCTACACTGCATTCACTATGATGCACATCACAATTCCTGACCTCTACACTGCATTCACTATGATGCACATTAAATTCATGACCTCTACACTGCATTCACTATGATGCACATTAAATTTCTGACCTCTACACTGCATTCACTATGATGCACATCACAATTCCTGACTCCTGCACTGTATATGCTGTTTTGTAGGTTATACTTGTAACTCCTGCGCTGTAGTCACTATGTTGAGCATGACACTCCTAAATCTTGCTCTGCTTTCACTATGTTGTACATTATACTCCTAACCCTGCAATAAATATGTGAAGTTGTAGGTTATATTCCTGACGCTCGCACTGCATTCACTATGATGTGCAGCATACTCCTGACCCCTGCATTGCATTCACTATGATGTGCAATGCATTATACTCCTGACGTCTGCACTGCATCTGCTATGATGCACAGTATACTTCTGACCCCTGCACCGTAGTCACAATGTTGTGCATTACACTCATGATTTCTGCACTGCTTTCACTATGTTGTATATTACAATTCTGACCCCTGCATTGCATTCACTATGATGTGCGGTTGTTAGAAGCCTTCCTTAATCTAATATCTAATATATACCAATTAACATTACTAACATATGTATGGATGGGTTGGGTCTTTATAGTATGATTGAGTTGTATATATTTATTTCTTCTAGATTGGGAAAAGTAAAATATACAGACTTTTATACTTATAGTTTTATGCCTTTATACATTTTATTATAGCTTTCTAAGCTTCTCTGTGGAGAGTTTACACATGTTACTAATTACGAGGCTTGGGCTACTTCTCTTGCCCATCCCCCAGGTTCTTATGGAATGTTGTGAATAGAGATGGCATTGTATTTCACTAGCTTGAGTTAAGGTAGGGGGAGTTAGGTTCAAATACATTGGAGTTTGTGGAACTAGGAGAACTTTAAACCAGCCCATTTTAGGGGAAAGTGGGGGTCTGAATTTAAGCATATAAGGAGAACATCGTTTTTTAGAGTCAGACTTACTCACATGGGGGAAGCTATCAGTTCCTTTCATGGACACTTATATAATTAGACATACAATATTCATTTCAGGAATATAACTACATTATTGATATTTTTACATTTTGTATTTTAATATCGTTCTTGTAATCTTATGCTAATTTATTATTAAATACATTTTTGAGTTTTTACATAACAACTAAAAAGGACTTTCTTGGGACTCTTCTCATCAATATAAGGTTATAAAATATCGAGAGAATATTCATATATTTAACAGTAGCACGCCAGCCAGTTTCACTTTGTCCGAGTATCGAACGTCTTTTGAATTATTTCTCCTTCCGCTTGGAGAGAGGGAAGTCGGCAGAATTGTCAGCAAATTATGAAGTCAAGCTTTCAGGAGAAATAAAAGCAGCAAATTAACTTTCGGCATCATCGAATGAACCTAGAATCAGTATTGGTGAGACGTTTGCTTACGTGCAAGAAAATCCTGTTTCCTGATGACGTAATTTCCTGCCAAGAAAGGGAACTTCCGCATGTTACATTAAGAAAGTCTGTTCTAAATTGGTACTCAAAAAGTGGACTAAAGCGGTGCCACCATCCCATACATAGATATGTAGTTTTGACAAACTTTTGAATTCTAACTTACTCTCACTAGATAACTCATCAATACAATTCATCACTTACCAATTTAGAACATGTAGAAAGAGGTCCCCCAAAGAGGGTTGGGACTTTGAAGGCAACTCTATATAGGTACAAAAGCTAAATTTTATAGTAACATGATTTATTTAATATTATAATAAGAAGTCAATATATGTGAAAAAATTGGAATTGACTGATTAAGAACAATATCAAAACATAAATTATAGGTACAGAAAAAAACACTAGTATAGTCTCCTGGTTAGAAAATAGGTCCTTTTCTAACCAGGAGACTATACTAGTGTTTATTCTGTATCTATAATTTATGTTTTGATATTGTTCTTAATCAGTCAATTACAATGTTTTCACATATATTGACTTCTTATTATAATATTAAATAAATCATGTTACTATAAAATGTGGTTTTTGTACCTACAGTATATCGAGTTGCCTTCAAAGTCCCAACCCTCTTTGGGGGACCTCTTTCTACATGTTCTAAATTGGTAAGTGATGAACTGTATTGATGAGTTATCTAGTGAGAGTAAATTAGAATTCAAAAGTTTGTCAAAATGTGTTAAGGATGATCAATTGTGACGATATATGTTTAATGAATGCTTACAGGTGACTATTAGGATACAAAAATCTAAATTTGCTTGTAAGAGATTTAGCAAACAGGTTAGAAATGTAATGAAGTTAGTTAAAGTTTTTAACGCAATGATATTAGAAGTTCCTACTAGGAATGTTGTTTGTACAAAAGAGAAGACAAAGACACAGCAGGATAACAGTGTATGTGCTAATTGTCTGATTTTGACTGAGAAAATAGATGACTTGCAAAATTCAATTCAAATAAAAAGATATTCAGTTGCCTGAATTACAGAATAATGTAAAAAGGATTTGTGTAAATTCTAAAGCAGAGTCAAGGAAGAGTTCAAAGATTAATGATAGTTCAGACTCTAAACAGAAGATGCTCCATCCACCAAGGTAAGTATGAATAATAAAAAAAAACAACCCATACTTCTCTTTTAATACCATCAATATTCATTCAGCAGGTGCCCAAAGAATGGTTATGCTATTAAGAACAAATTCTGCAGAAAATGCTGATTTGGAATATGCCAAAAGTCATAGTACAGCACGCATGACTCTAACTTTAAAGATGAAAAGTGAATTGACACAGTCCACTACAGACTTCTGGGTTGATTTGAAACCTTTCTTTGTTTGTGAAAACGAGGTTTTGAGTCATGACCAAAAGGAGAAATTGCGTCCTGTTATATTTAAAGTACACAGAATACTAACATAGGAGTACAGGGGGGCCCCCGGGTTACAAACAAGTTAGGGACTGTAGGTTTGTTCTTAAGTTGAATCTGTTTGTAAGTCAGAACAGGTGCATTCTTTAAGTGTGGCTCCAGCCAAAAAAACTATTTTTAAGCTTTTTGGAAAACATAGGGAAGGGTTAACACCCCTGTAACATTTGTTTTGCTGTGTGTGCCCCTGTTCAGAAGATTTCACCTCACTTTCTGTTCCAATGACAATTGGATTTTGAACATTTTGGGTTGTTGTGGAAACAAGCCTTGGTGATAAAGCATCAGTGGAGGTACCTTTTCCCCATAATAGCTCTTACAGGAGTGAATTTCCTTTCCTAGGGGGAGATTTCCTCTCACTTCCTGTTGTCTCCCTCCGTTTGTAAATAGGAGTCGTTTGTAAGTCGGATGTTTGTAACTAGGGGACCCCCTGTATAGGCCATTTTAACGAAAATAGAGCAATGCAAGGTAATTAGAAATGTTATTATCAAAATATGTCTTTCATGTCATGATAAAAATGCTAGGATTGTGATATGTAAAATGAATAAGTAAATGAAGGTATATCGTAACGAATGCAATAGTAAAAGCCAAAATAATGATCCTGCATTTTGTTACAGGAAATGACTTACAAGTCACCAATAGAAGAGAAATCTAATATTTCTAGACCTTCTAGATGAAAACAAACCCCTTGAAGCTTAAGAATACAGCATCTGTTCTGGGAGAAGGTTTGACACAAGAATTTCATTTGTCGTAATTATTGCTGTCTTTTTATGTTCAATAAAGTTTTTCCAACTTTACAGAGAGCATGAAGAAGAAAAAAAAGAAGAAAAAAAGAAAACGATCTCAAGACCTCTAATAAGAGGTCTTATGAGAGGTCTCTAATGAGAGGCACTTATAAAAACAATTGACTTTTGACTACTGATGAAATAATTTATCCAACATATATATTGCAGTTTGTATACATATATTTTAATGTGACGTGATATGTTTATCATATCAAGATGAGATATTTTTTTACACCTTAACTTTTACAATCACATGTTGTGTACTTTCAGAGCTGAAAGGGTTAAACCTCTTTACAATAGAGTCCCTGTAGTTAGGAGAAACATCGGGTGTTAATTAAGATAAGAGTACATTTTTTCCTAAAGTTCATTCAGACAAGTTAGGATAAGTTTTACATTGTAATATGTATCTTTTTTTAAATCATTACGCATATATGATTGAATTGAAGTTAGGAAACATATTTTATGTTTACATTTTGACACGGTTATTTGTAAGGTTGTATGGATTATATATTTATGCTAAACACATTTTGGAGGGAAAGTGTGGAACATACAGTATGTCACAAAAGTGAGTACACCCCTCACATTTTTGTAAATGCCACACAAAATATTGACACTTTGGGCCCAATTTGGACATTTTCACTTAGGGGTGTACTGACTTTTGTTGCCAGCGGTTTAGACATTAATGGCTGTGTTGAGTTATTTTGAGGGGACAGCAAATTTACACTGTTATACAAGCTGTACACTCACTACTTTATATTGTAGCAAAGTGTCATTGTTGTCACATGAAAAGATAAAACAAGAAAAGAATAAAGAATAAAACATTTACAAAAATGTGAGGGGTGTACTCACTTTTGTGAGATACCGTATATTTCTGAAGTGACATCTACACTTCAAAGCATTGTACTACAGTGTTTCATTTATAAATTAATTATTAAGGGGATTAAATATTTCGTAAAAGAAAAAGAAAATAATAAGGGTGAAAATATTTTTATGGTATATGAAAATATATTCAAATCAATTATCTTAACATCTAAAAAGCATGTGTGGACACCTACGTGATGCGGCTGTTGGACGGATTAAGATAAGAAAATGATTAAGATTGCTTAATCAATCATTTTGAGAGGGAAATATGCCGACCAATCAGCGGCCCGATCTCTGTGGACCCTGATTGGTCGGCATATGGCAGAAATATTTTCTTAAATGCTTCTATGTGGATGCAAGATCGATAATTCCGTATGCAAGCTTTATGGTCAGTGGATTTGTATTAAATGTCTGACCAATTTTTTGTTGTGATATACAATGTATATATTCTTATATCTCTCTTTATTAATTCTAGACGTATAACGTCCTGTGTAGAACCACCTACCCCAGAAGAAGAGAACTGATATCGCTAACTCGAAACGCGTTGGGTCAGCTCTGTTGCTAAACGCACCTGACAGTATTGTGTTTTATAGTGTTTTTTCAGCTGGCTTGTATTATTGTAAATGCATCCTGTGTAAATTTGTACATCTTCTTCGTTTTTTAACCTTTTTCAGATAAAATACAACTTTTTACATTTATGCTTTGCTCTTCTGAGGAGTACTGCCCTTGAAAGTCCCATTTAGAGGAGAACTTTTTTTATAGCACTAACTGTGGGGGAGCTGCATCTTTCCCACTGACAAAACGGCGATCTGCCTTGTTTACATAGGCAGACCACCGCTCTGTCTGCCTCGGGAACGATCGTCGGGCCCCCGGGTCTGCTGTACCCGCTGATTGGCTTCCGCTTTGGGCTGCCACCTCATCCCTTTAAAACTGAACATATATTAACTACACAGATTCTGTGGCTGATTAAAGTGGTAATTAAACTCACTTGGTGCCTTATCTGCATTAAATTAGCCTCAGAACCTGTGTAATTCAAAGGTGTTCGGGTTTAAAAGGGACGAGGTGGCAACTCTACTCCCGCTGTGCCCAATCACAGCGGGAGCGGGTCGCCGGAGGCGCGCATGCGCTCCCCCGACCGGAAGAAGAAAAGTCACGTACATGTACGTGATTTTGCGATGAAGGGCCGCAATGCCACAGTATATATGCGTGGGGCAGTCCAGAAGCGGTTAACTGAAGCGTGATCACATCACAAACAAGAGAGTGCAGCGTTTCAGAGTCACGCAGGACCCCTTCATCGGGTCTGTGATGACCTCACAGGCCTGGCGATAGGGTTGCCACCTCATCCCTTTATACCCGAACACATATTAATTACACGGGTTCTGAGACTAATTTTGTGCACCAAGTGAGTTTAATTACCACCTTAATCGGCCACAAAACCTGTGTAAAAAACATTCGGACTCAACTTGAAGATCCGTTGTGTGCTGGCAAATATCTTCATTGTGGCTTTCATGATCCAGTCTCCAGCTGGTGGTTGCTGCAGCATCCTGTACCCTAGAGCTGTGGTTTTCAACCCCAGTCCTCAAGGCGCCCAAAACAGGTCAAGTTTTCAGGATTTCCCTCAGATGAAACGGCTGTGGTAATTACTGAGGCAGTGAAACGGATCAAATCACCTGTGCAAAATAATGGCAAGCCCGAAAACATGATCTGTTGGGGCGCCTTGAGGACTGGAGTTGAGAAACATTGCCCTAGAGCAGTGGTTTTCAACCTCAGTCCTCAAGTACCCCCAACAGGCCATGTTTGCAGGTCTTCCTTTATCTTGCACGGGTGCTTTAAATCACAGTCAATGGCTTGGTATCTTGGACAGCTATTTTAATTAAGAGAAGTTCCCAAAACATGGGGTTACTTGAGGATTGAGGTGGAGAACCTCTGCTCTAGAGCTTTCATGTACGATGGGAATATGGATTATTTTTTGTAGAACCACGTCAATTTTAACCATCCGCCGACCGCTGCACAGTGGCAGCGGTGGGCAAATGGGTGTACCTGTATATCCCCTTTCATTTGAATATCAAAAAAGTGCTGCGCAATTACTAAATGTCCATAAATAGTGGATACGTGTGAAATAACAAATAGAACTGTGAAGGCAAGACCGGTGGTACACACTCAAGAAGACAAGGATCTCTGATCCAGTGACTGTGATCCCTCCACCACACATGGATGGCCTCTCACCCTAACGATTCAACCTGAAACAGGTCACAAATTGGCTGGGTTAGTGTGTGCGTGCCCACCGTGTACAGCGTGAACGTGACCGCAGGGACCCGCGGACTCGATGTTCGCAGGTCTCCCGGCGATCGTGTCACGGAGCCGCAGAATGGGGAAGTTCCTATGTAAACAAGGCATTTCCCCGTTCTGCCTTGTGACATGACAGGGAGCGGTGATTACTGTCATGTGAGTAGTAGCCCCTCCCCCCCACAGTTAGAATCACTCACTAGGACACACTTAACCCCTTGATCACCCCCCCTAGTGTTTAACCCCTTCCCTGCAGTGTTAATTTAGTCGACTAAAACGACCAAAACATTTTTGTCAGCTAAAATAAATACTATTTTAGTTGACTAAAATACAACTAAAACAATTGAGATGACTAAAATACGACAAAATCTAAAAGCCATTTTAGTCAAAAGACTAAAATGAGACTAAAAATAAAATGCCATTTTAGTCCAAAGACTTAAATGAGACTAAAACTAAAATGCCATTTTAGTCAAAAGACTATGACTAAAACTAAATTGCAATTACTGAAATGTACTGGAGATTTTAGTCGAATTAAATGTACTGGAGATTTAGTCGACTAAATACGACTAAAACTAAAACAATTGCAGAAGACTAAAATGGGACTAAAACTAAAATGCCATATTAGTCCTAAGACTAAAATTAGCACTGCTTCGCTGCCAGTGTCATTTATACAGTAATCAGTGCATTTTTATAGCACTGATCGCTGTATAAATGTGAATGGTCCCAAAATAGTGTCAAAAGTGTCCGATGTGTCCGCCATAATGTCGCAGTGACGATAAAAAAACGCAGATCGCCGCCATTACTACAAAAAAAAAAATAATAATAACAAAAATGCCATAAAACTATCCCCTATTTTTTAGATGCTATAACTTTTGCGCAAACCAATCAATATATGCTTATTGCAAATTTTTTTACCAATATATATATATATATATATATTGGGCGTACCTGTACGTCCCCTTTAATTGGCGGGGTTATATTGCATATGCATATATATATATATTTGTAGAAGAATACATATCAGCCTAAACTGAGGAAAAAATGTGTTTGTTTTTTTTATATATATATTTTTGGGGGATATTTATTATAGCAAAAAGTGAAAAATATTGCTTTTTTTTTTCAAAATTGTCGCTCTTTTTTTGTTTATAGCGCAAAAAATTAAAACCGCAGAGGCGATCAAATACCACCAAAAGAAAGCTCTATTTGTGGGAAAAAAAGAGCGTCTATTTTGTTTGGGTGCAACGCCGCACGACCGCGCAATGGTCAGTTAAAGTGGCACAGTGCCGAATCGCAAAAAATGCTCTGGTCAGGAAGGGGGTAAAATCTGCCGGGGCTGAAGCGGTTAAATTAGCGTCCCTCTACTAAATAAAGCGCATTCCCCACCCACAAGGTCTGGCTGGATGCACAGCTGGAAATTTTTTTTTTTTTCAAAATGTTGGAAACCATAAACCGCGTCTCATTTTATGCGATATTTAGCTTTTCATTGAATGCTTTTTTATCCCGTATCGTTATCATGAAGACCTGCAATAAGCCTTGAGATGTGATGCAGCTACGCGGCGTGTATAATTAATACGGATAGTGTGCTGTGTGCCCTGTTATTATTACACAATAATGTATAAAGAGTTTGCCTAATGCAGCCCAAGTGAGAAGCGATGATTTCCCCATTTATATCCATTATTACTGAGTGAGCATCACTGATATTGTCACTTTACCCCGAATGGTGGAGGTGACAGGGTCTCTTTACAAGCCTTGTCATTCAATGCTTTTCATTCTGTATAATTGTATTAATTATGTAATAATCCCGGCGGTTATGCTGCCATCAATACTGATGGTTCTGGTATTATCCTTCACAATAATATAAAGAGATGGAGAAGTATGAGTGTTTATAGGTGGGTGGGGGGGGGGGTTATACTCAGACTCCGTCACTATACCCTTAAAGGGGTATTAAACCCATAAGCGAACATGTATTATATTGCAGCTTACCAATCATTAGATGTGATGGTTGCATTCGTTTTTTTCTTCTTTAGGCTTTTTTCTTTTATTTTCATCTTTTGATCCAGCCAGTAAGTCTGTTTTTTTTTTTTCAGTAGAACAAACTGTCCTGCAAATGTATCAGTTAAAGTATTACTAAACCCAGGACCCTGCATTCACTGTATCTGGTCTCCTCCAGTACACAGAACATGGAAATGCAATTATTGTAGTAAATATAAACTGCTAAATACCTTTTCTCATCAGCAGTATATAGCAGCAGTCTTATCGCTTCTATCAGTGTCCGGTTAAAGCTTGTAGGAGGAGTTTTCAGTCTTCTCTGACTGTCCTATGAGGCTGCAGGACCCCTGACCCTCTGTCTGGACAGTGCTGATTGACCCTGTGCTGATCACATGCAACCCCTCCCCCCCCAAAAAAAAGAAAAAAACTCTCTATCAACACACCAAACTGAGCATGTGCAGAATGCTCCCAAGGCTCTATACCAGGGGGCTCCAAGCTATGACCCTCCAGTTGTTCAGGAACTACAATTCCCATCATGCTTCATTGGGACATGTCGTTTTCCAATGCCTCATGGGACCTGTAGTTCCATAACAGCTGGAGGGCCGTAGTTTGGAGATTTCCTGCTTTGTACTATCAGGAGATGGATTGGGGACAGTGGAAGAAGGGGAGGATCAGAGAAGACAGGATCAAACAGCCTTTTTGCACAATGCAGAGGATTAACCCCTTAGGTTCTACAGCGAGTATAACAAGCATGCTTTACTGTATATACAGACTGATTTTACTGTTGCGGGTTAAGGAACACTTTAAGAGTGTTGAGACAAACCATTTACCACGGACAGGGGTGCTTACAATAATCAGAAAAAAAAAATCATCCAGGTCCGGTATTGTGTGATAATAGCGAATTAATGTTTGCTTATGTCTTCCTGTTTCTCCTCCCGGCCAATCAGGAAGCGGGTTCTGAGAACGGATTGGCCAGGAGTCCTAAGACCTGACACGGCGGACAGGGGGTGCCGCAAACTGGATGGGGTAAGTGCGGTTGGGGGGGGGGGCCTGTCGGGCGACGGGCGAGCGAACCGGTGATCAATGATCAGCTTTTATTTATTTACCGTCTTTCCCCGAAAGTAAGACATCCCCCGAAAGTAAGACCTACTTCCAGTTTTGCCTCTCGCTGTAATATAAGGCCTCCTTGATAATAAGACCCCCCCGGAATACAAGGCCCCCCCGAAGCTCCCGTAAAGCGTCTGACTCCTCTGGACCGCAGGATTCACAGTTTGTCTGGTTATGCTGGTTTGTGATAACAACTACTACCGTACCGGATACAAGTAATACATTTCCTTTTTTTTTTTTTGTTCAACAATAAATGTGTACCGTATTCTTCTTCACGGAAAAATAAGACATCCCCTGAAAATAAGACCTAGCGCATCTTTGGGAGCAAAAATTAATATAAGACACTGTCTTATTTTCGGGGGGAAACAAGGTATGTAAAACCTGTATCCCAAAAGAAACAAAAACTGTTGCTTTAGCTGCTTGTTTAACTGCAGTGTTAGTTGGAGTTTGGCTTCAATTTGTTAGTGTATCTAAATCTGCTAGTACATCTAACGCTCCCCTCCCCCCCCCGACTGACAATGTTGCTGTATGCTGTGCCTCCTGTGCTCCTTCATCCGGAGTGATGTTTCCCTAATACAGGAGGTGTCTTACTGGCCAGATTACCTAAGGATTGGAAGCTGCAATATATTACATTGTGGGTTTTAGGGTTAATACCACTTGGTTACAATAACCGGGTCTCTTTACATTGTATTGGATTGTCTTGTTTTTATTCAGTGCTATTTATTTCTGTATAATTTTATGAATAACTGCAATAAGCCTCAGGACTGCGCTGCATGTATAATTAATAATAACAGTGCTGGTATGTGTCTAATGTACTTACACAGTAATATAGAAAATGCTGGGCTAATGCAATACAAGTGATAAGCGATGCCTCGCTCATTTTCCTTCCAGTATACTGTGTCTATATATATATATATATATATATATATATATATATATATATATATATATATATATATATATATATATATACATATATATGGCTCACAGTCTCCGCTCTAATTCAACCCAAAGGTGTTCTATTGGGTTGAGGTCAGGACTCTGTGCAGGCCAGTCAAGTTCCTCCACCCCAAACTCGCTCATCCATGTCTTTATGGACCTTGTTTTGTGCACTGGTTTAAATCATTTGGTGAAGGGGGGAAGGAGCTATCTTACGGACGTCACCCGCTGCCATTTCTGACTTTGGAGTATCGTGTTTTTGATCTTATATTGGCTTCATATTCAGCGCTACTGCCTCATGATTGATTTTAAAAAAACGTTTTAACGGAGAGCACTTTTTATTTTCTCCTATACCCGACCTGGATGACTTGGTTTCCACTGCTGTGCCGGCGATTTACCTTTATCCCATTGGGGATACAAGCGTGTTTGACCTTCTGTTCATTCCGGGGTCCACCTTATCTGGTAAGAGGATTTGTTTGCTGGTGGAGTTCATTCCGGGGTCCACCTTATCTGGTAAGAGGATTTGTTTGCTGGTGGAGTTCATTCCGGGGTCCACCTTATCTGGTAAGAGGATTTGTTTGCTGGTGGAGTTCATTCCAGGGTCCACCTTATCTGGTAAGAGGATTTGTTTGCTGGTGGAGGGCCTGTCACTCAGAATATTCGGTGGATTGGAATTCATCTTCCCACTATGTGTCCTTTTCTTCATCCTGGGACTTGTAGTTCTATCTACTTGTATATGGACTTTCTCTCAGTATTGCGCTGCACTCATTTTATTTTCCACATTCCCACAGACACACTCCTAAACCTTGTGGACGGCCTTCCCAGAAGAGTTGAAGCTATTATAACTGCAAAGGGTGGGCCAACTCAATAATGAACCCTACGGACTAAGACTGGGATGCCATTAAAGTTCATGTGCGTGTAAAGGCAGGCGTCCCAATACTTTTGACAATATAGTGTGTATATGTATATATATTTATATACATATATATATATATTATATAATTTTGCATATTAACTCCATACAATCACCAGCACAAAAATAACACTTAATATGTGAATGTCAGTGAATTCAGATCTAATGGAACTAATAAAAGGAATTTTCCTCCCACATCTGTCACTATTTCTAATTATTTTTTTTAAATAATTCTCCCTGCGAGGGCGGGTGAATATAGGGATTCAGTGACAAGCTCTCATTTGATATACTGTACAGTGGCGGCCGCTCATATGGGGCGCAGGAACGCCGCCCCCCTAATCCACGCGCCCGGCCCCTAACTTCCATTGCAGGGCGCCAGACGCATGGATTCCAATGTTTTTTTTTGTTTTTTTTTTAAGCCTGAGGCTCTAACTGGCTTAAAAAAAGAATGGACTCGGGGCGCAGAGCAATGCGACCCGATCCCACCCAGTTGTGTGACAATAGCGAATTAATGTTTGCCTATGTCTTCCTGTTTCGCCCCCCCCGGCCAATCAGGAAGCGGGTTCTGAGACCGGGTTGGCTGGGAGTCCTAAGACCTGACGCATAAGGGGGGATGGAAACCTGGATGGGGTAAGCGCGGGGGGCTTGGCGGACGACGGGCAAGCGAATTGGCGATCGGTAGAGCGACGAGGGAGGGGATGGGGGGAGTCAGTGATCGATCGGGTGTGGAGGGTGGTTGGCTGGCTGGGAGGGTGTGGCTGCCTGTGTGGGGGCAACGGGGACCGGATTGGCTGGAAGTCCTAAGACCTGATTGGCCAGGAGTCCTAAGGCTGCTTTCACACTGGGGCGGGCGTTGACAGTAAAACGCCGCTAGTTTTAGCTGCATTTTACCGTCATTTTAGTGGTGCTAGAACGTCAGATTCAGATCTATATACCGAAAGAAGGTGAACCATTCTGACTTCTCTCAACGTTTTAACTTTTTAAGCTCCTTTCATATAGAAGCGGCATTGCTTAAAAAAATAAATGAAAAATAAATATACATAAATAAATAAAATTAAATATATGCAGTATCAGTGGCGGCTGGCGCTCAATCTTCCTGGGGGGGGCGGACCCTATCGATCGCCGATCCGCTTGCCCGTCGCCCGCCACGCCCTCTGCCAGCCCCACACTTACCCCATCCAGGTCGCGGCTCCCCCCCCCCCCCTGCATCTCCTCCAGAGTCCCAGCGGTCTCTTCTCCTCCCGGCCAATTAGGACTTAGACCCCTTTCACAGTGAGGCGTTTTTCAGGCAATTTTGGGCTAAAGATAGTGCCTGTAAAGTGCTTCGTCAGCGGTGCTACACGAGTGTATTTAACCCTTTATTCAGCCGCTAGCGGGGGTTAAAAGCGCACTGCTGGCGGCCGAATAAAGGTTTAAATACACCCGTGTAGCACCGCTGCTGAATCGCTTTGTGGGTGCTTCGGCAGCGGTGCCCATTCATTTCAATGGGTAGGAGCGTTGGAGGAGAGGCGTACACAGCGCTCCTTCCCCGCGCTAAAGATGCTGCTTGCAGGACTTTTATTAATGCCCCGGCTTTCACACTGGGACTGCAGGGGAGGCGTTTTTCAGGAACTTTACATGCGCTAATTTTAGCCCAAAAGCGCCTGAAAAATGCCCCCAGTGTGAAAGGGGCCTAAGTCCTGATTGGCCAGGAGGAGAAGCGACCGCTGGGACTCTGGAGGAGACGCGGGAGGGGGGGGGGGAGCCGCAACCTGGATGGGGTAAGTGTGGGGCTGGCAGAGGGCGTGGCGGGCGACGGGCAAGCGGATCGGCGATCGATGGGGTCCGCCCCCCCCAGGAAGATAGAGCGCCAGCCGCCACTGATACTGCATATATTTAATTTTATTTATTTATGTATATTTATTTTTCATTTATTTTTTTAAGCAATGCCACTCATATATGAAAGGAGCTTAAAAAGTTAAAAAATTGAGAGAAGTTAGAATGGTTCATCTTCTTTCAGTATATAGATCTGAATCTAACATTCTAGCTCCGCTAAAACGACGGTAAAACGCAGCTAAAACTAGCGGCGTTTTACCGTCAACGCCCGCCCGCCCCAGTGTGAAAGCAGCCTTAGGACTCCTGGCCAATCAGGTCTTAGGACTTCCAGCCAATCTGGTCCCCGTTGCCCCCTCACAGCCAGCCACACACCCCCCCAGCCAGCTAAGTATCGTGTTTTTGATCTCATATTGGCTTCATATTCAGCGCTACTTAGTGCTACTGCCTCATGAGATTTGTAACTCATGATTGATTTTAAATAAACTTTTCAACGGAGAGCACTTTTCATTTTCTCCTATACCCGACATGGATGATTTGGTTTCCACTGCTCTGCCAGCGATTTAACTTCATCCCATTGGGGATACAAGCGCGTTTGACCTTCTGTTCATTCCGGGGTCCACCTTATCTGGTAAGAGGATTTGTTTGCTGGTGGAGCTCATTCCGGGGTCCACCTTATCTGGTAAGAGGATTTGTTTGCTGGTGGAGTTCATTCCGGGGCCCACCTTATCTGGTAAGAGGATTTGTTTGCTGGTGGAGGGCCTGTCGCTCAGAATATTCGGTGGATTGGAATTCATCTTCCAACGGTCTCTTCTCCTCCCGGCCAATCAGGACTTAGACCCCTTTCACAGTGAGGCGTTTTTCAGGCGATTTTGGGCTAAAGATAGTGCCTGTAAAGTGCTTCGTCAGCGGTGCTACACGAGTGTATTTAACTCTTTATTCGGCCGCTAGCGGGGGTTAAAAGCGCACTGCTGGCGGCCGAATAAAGGTTTAAATACACCCGTGTAGCCTTGCTGCCGAGTCGCTTTGTGGGCGCTTCGGCAGCGGTGCCCATTCATTTCAATGGGTAGGAGCGTTGGAGGAGAGGCGTACACAGCGCTCCTTCCCCGCGCTAAAGATGCTGCTTGCAGGACTTTTATTAATGCCCCGGCTTTCACACTGGGACTGCAGGGGAGGCGTTTTTCAGGCACTTTACAGGCGCTAATTTTAGCCCAAAAGCGCCTGAAAAATGCCCCCAGTGTGAAAGGGGTCTAAGTCCTGATTGGCCGGGAGGAGAAGCGACCGCTGGGACTCTGGAGGAGACGCGGGAGGGGGGGGAGCCGCAACCTGGATGGGGTAAGTGTGGGGCTAGCAGGGGGCCTGACGGGCAAGCGAATCGGCGATCGATTGGGGCCCCCCCCAAAAAATTGAGCACCAGCACGCTGATACTGTATATATTTCATTTTATTTATTTATGTATATTTATTTTTCATTTATTTTTTTTAAGCAATGTCGCTCCTATATGAATGGAACCTAAGAAATTAAAAAGTTGAGAGTTGTCAGAATGGTGCGTCTTCTTTCGGTATATAGATCTGGATCCAACGTTCTAATGAGTAATATGTATAGCTTGCACTGCGCATCTCATCTAATGCTAATAACATTACTCTGCCTTTATGGATTGCCTGTTTTGTAGGTTAGATTGTGT
Source organism: Lithobates clamitans (assembly GCA_037952925.1). Lineage (NCBI taxonomy): Eukaryota > Metazoa > Chordata > Amphibia > Anura > Ranidae > Lithobates > Lithobates clamitans. The sequence continues at coordinate 185,130 of JBBGZY010001290.1, forward strand.
GAAACGAATGCCAATTTATTACTGTGGAATAAAGCAGCCAGGTTCCTAATTAAAAAACATCATTTTCATCTAGTCCCATTATAATGTCAATTGTGTATGAAAGGCGGTGTGAAGGGTTTATTAAGAACAAGCTCTGTATAGAGCAGGTGATAAAATTCAGCCAGTAATCGGATTATCCACGCCTCGTATTAACAAAAAAATATCACCTACAGAAACAAAAAGTCTAATTTCAACTTTTTTCAGGTCTGTATTAACTCAGTAAAGGGATCCCGAGTCCGGACAGCCTCCATAGTGTGTCCCTTAAAGTGGACTTTTCAGTCGGCATGAATGAATTCAGTAACATTATAATGTTTTTATTAAAAATCTCCATCTTCTATCATGAAAACACCATCCATGATCTTCATTCCAGTTACTTTCTCTAGGGTGTGATGATGTCATCAGTCTGCTGCAGGCAGGAGGAAGCATTTCCTCAGTCTCCTCTCCCTCGGAGATCAAACGGTGCATTGCAACTTTGAAGCAAGTAACAAGATGAGGGGTTGCAGCATGGCCAAGAACTAAACAGACGCCAAGTTGTACATGACTGTGCCGTCTCTGAACCGGCACAATATGGATGGTAACCCTGGATAATGATGATTGGGGATCGTATCACCACAGAGTGGTACTGTGGATACGGGAATTTAGTATAGAATGCCACGTCCCGATGAAATGCAGATGATGGACTTTATAGACATAACACAAATAAAAAATTAAAAATAAAATTTATTGCAAAAACATACAAGACAATTGCATTAAAATTCATCGACTATCCACAAAAATGTCCCCGCTGTTCACGGGGCGGATCATCACGGATCCGTCCCGTGTGAAAGGACGCTTATACACATTCCCTGTCCCATGTTCCTTCCACATTACTCTGCCTACCATAACTTTACTGAATGCAAAGTATGCCAGGAACATCCATTGACTGAGCAATGCAACCCATGAGTCCCGCAGCTCAGAGTTACCCCTTGACAGTGGCGTTGCTAGGGGGTGGCTTTTGGGGTTATAGCCCCGAATCTTGGACCTATAGCCCAGAGTCTCTGCAGGGGTCCCCAAGGGGAGAGGAGGCTCTCTGGGGACCCTGATGTAAGTGGGGGGCTCTCTGGGGACCCTGATGCAAGGGGGAGGCTCTCTGGGGACCCTGATTTTAAGGGAGAGGCTCTCTGGGGACCCTGATTTAAGGGGAGCTCTCTGGAAACCCTGATGTAAGGAGGAGGCTCTCTGGGGACCCTGATGTAATGGGGGGCTCTCTGGGGACCCTGATTTATGGGGAGCTCTCTGGAAACTCTGATGTAAGGAGGAGGCTCTCTGGGGACCCTGATGTAATGGGGGGCTCTCTGGGGACCCTGATGTAATGGGGGGCTCTCTGGGGACCCTGATGTAAGGGGGGGGCTCTCTGGGGATATATACACACACACACACACGTATATTACTGTATATACATGTGTATGCCCGCCCAATCGTATGACTTTCTTTACTACGCTTCTATGGGCTCTAGCCCCAGATGTTTTGTAGACCTAGCAACGCCCCTGCCCCTTGATATTTATACAGTGGATATAAAAAGTCTACACACCCCTGTAAAATGTCAGTTTTTTAATGTAAAAAAATGAGACAAAGATAAATAATTTCAGAACTTTTTCCATCTTTAGGGATGACCTATAAACTGTACAACTCAGATGAACAACAAATTGAAAATCTTTCAGGTGGAGGGAAGTAAAGATAAAAAAATAAAATAATATTGTTGCATAAGTGTGCACACCCCTTACACTAATACTTTGTTGAAGCCCCTTTTGATTTTATTACAGCACTCAGTCTTTTTGGGTATGAGTCTATCAGCATGGCACATCTTGACTTGTCAATATTTGCCCGCTCTTCTTTGCAAAAACACTCCAAATCTGTCAGATTGTGAGGACATCTCCCATGCACAGCCCTCTTCAGATCACCCCACAGATTTCAGGTCTGGGCTCTGGCTGGGCCATTCCAAAACTTGAATCTTCTTCTGGTGAAGCCATTCCTTTGTTGATTTGGATGGATGCTTTGGGTCGTTGTCATTCTGAAAGACGAAGTTCCTCTTCATGTTCAGCTTTCTAGCAGAAGCCTGAAGGTTTTGTGTCAATATTGTCTGGTATTTGGAACTGTTCACAATTTCTCTACCTTGAAAAAGGCCCCTGTTCCAGCTGAAGAAAAACAGCCTCAAGGTATGATGATGCCAACACCATGCTTCACGGTGGGTATGGTGTTCTTTTGGTGATGTGCAGTGTTGTTTTTGCACCAAACATTTTTGGAGTTATGGCCAAAAAGTTCAACCATTGTTTCATCAGACCAGAACACATTTTCCCACGTGCTTTTGGGAGACTTCAGATCTGTTTTTGCAAAATTTAGCCGGGCTTGGATGTTTTTCTTCGTAAGAAAAGGTTTCTGTCTTGCCACTCTACCCCATAGCCCAGACATATGAAGAATATGGGAGATTATTGTCACATGCACCACACAGCCAGTACTTGGCAGATATTCCCGCAGCTCCTTTAATGTTGCTGTAGGCCTCTTGGCAGCCTCCCTGACCAGTTTTCTTCTCGTCTTTTCAGCAATTTTGGAGGGACGTCCAGTTCTTGTTAATGTCACTGTTGTGCCATTTTTTCTCCACTTGATGATGACGGTCTTCACAGTGTTCCATGGTATAGCTAATGTCTTGGAAATTCTTTTGTACCCTTCTCCTGACTGATACCTTTTAACAATGAGATCCCTCTGATACGTTGGAAGCTCTCTGCGGACCATGGATTTTGCTGTAGGATGCAACTAATAAAATGTCAGAAAAGACCTACTAGAACAGCTGCACACTTATGCAGCCACACTATTTTAGTTTTTTATTTAGTTTTTGAATTGAGTTGTACAGTTTATAGGTCACATTAAAGGTGGAAAAAGTGCTGAAATGATTTATCTGTCTCATTTTTTTACATCACAGAAACCTGACATTTTAACCGGGGTGTGTAGACTTTTTATATCCACTGTAGGTTTTAAAGGGAGTTAAGTGTTTGGTGATTGATGGAGAGATTTTTTTTATTATCAATTTTTATTAATATTTATCATTACAAGAAAATGACAAAAAACAAAACAAGAAAAAAAACAAAAAAAAACTTGTTACCTACTTCCATCATTAATCTAATGCATAGTATCTCAGTTTGTATATATCACTCAATATAGATGAAAACCACACAAAACAACAACAACAACAAAAAAGGAAGGGGGGGGGGGGGAGTGATGAAAAAGGAAAAGTGAGGCAGAAAAAGAGAAAAAAATATATATTTTTAATAGTTTTCCCTTGTAATCTCTAAGTGCAGTGCTCAAGCATAATTATGAAACACTCAACAACAATAAATAACACAAGCAAAAGAAATTTGTAGTTCATTTCTTATTCATCTACTAAATATCAGTTGCACCTGTGGGAGGAATGAGAACATGCAGCAATATTAAACAAACTTTTCCGTAAGTAAAAAAAAAAATTCAACCTGCATCCACCCCATAATATACTTTGATCTCCATCAATCTCTGAGGAATAGTACTTCCAGCCTGCCCATGTATTTTCTTGTTGGTTTCTGGTCTCATGCACCCATCTTTCGGCGTCCATTATTACATCAACTTCTCTCTTCCATTCCGAAAGAGTGGGGCATGTGGCCTGTTTCCAATACCTGGGTATTAATATTTTGGCTGCATTCAACAGATGTGGCCTACTTAAGCCGTCCAGTCCAGAGGAGCTCTGCCTTCGCCTTGGTCAACATCACAAGAAACATCTCCTGCGTTCCTGTTTAAAGACTGGCTTAGCTGACATCCCTTCTTGTTCCGGATCCTGCTTGCTGTTCCACTACTTTGATCCCTGACTTCTGGCTTGGCTGACTATCCGTCCCGGTTACTGAACTCTGGCTATGTTTTGACTATGTTTGTTCTTTTTACTTTTATTATTAAACAAGTGTGATTTAACTGTACTTCTGTCTCGGTCTGATTTCATGGTTTCTGACACCATCCCCGTGTTGAGTTCTCAGGTCTACACACTTGTTGTATGTGCATTATGAGGGTCACCCGCCATTTCTTTTGGATTCTAGTATTTAACTCATCTTATGAAGAACATAACGGAAGAAGCTGGAACACATAAAGGTGTGTGGGAACAGCCATACTGCCAGGTGGAGAGGGGTTAGGAATTATGGTGGTGAAATCTCCCTGTTGGGCTATTCAAGAATCTAAGAAGCATGGGGCTGAACCTACTGTGCTCCACTCCACCCGTAATGAAGATATCACTTTTGGATGGACTGGCTCTTTAAATCTATTACACGGACCAATATTCAAACAAGGTGAATTTTGGCTCTCGGCTATTTGTACCGACATCACAGAGTTCAGTAACAGGGACAGATAGTCAGCCAAGCCAGAAGTCAGGGATCAAAGTAGTGGAACAGCAAGCAGGATCCGGAACAAGAAGGGATGTCAGCAAATCCAGTCTTTAAACAGGAACGCAGAAGATGTTTCCTGTGATGTTGACCAAGGTGAAGGCAGATCTCCTCTGGACTGGATGACTTAAGTAGGCCACATCTGTTGAATGCAGCCAAAATATTAATACCCAGATACTGGAAACAGGCCACATGCCCCACTCTTTATGGTGGTGAAATCTCCCTGTTGGGCTATTCAAGAATCTAAGAAGCATGGGGCTGAACCTACTGTGCTCCACTTCACCCGTAATGAAGATATCACTTTTGGATGGACTGGCTCTTTAAATCTATTACACGGACCAATATTCAAACAAGGTGAATTTTGGCTCTCGGCTATTTGTACCGACATCACAGAGTTCAGTAACAGGGACAGATAGTCAGCCAAGCCAGAAGTCAGGGATCAAAGTAGTGGAACAGCAAGCAGGATCCGGAACAAGAAGGGATGTCAGCAAATCCAGTCTTTAAACAGGAACGCAGAAGATGTTTCCTGTGATGTTGACCAAGGTGAAGGCAGATCTCCTCTGGACTGGATGGCTTAAGCAGGCCACATCTGTTGAATGCAGCCAAAATATTAATACCCAGATACTGGAAACAGGCCACATGCCCCACTCTTTATGGTGGTGAAATATCCCTGTTGGGCTATTCAAGAATCTAAGAAGCATGGGGCTGAACCTACTGTGCTCCACTCCACCCGTAATGAAGATATCACTTTTGGATGGACTGGCTCTTTAAATCTATTACACGGACCAATATTCAAACAAGGTGAATTTTGGCTCTCGGCTATTTGTACCGACATCACAGAGTTCAGTAACAGGGACAGATAGTCAGCCAAGCCAGAAGTCAGGGATCAAAGTAGTGGAACAGCAAGCAGGATCCGGAACAAGAAGGGATGTCAGCAAATCCAGTCTTTAAACAGGAACGCAGAAGATGTTTCCTGTGATGTTGACCAAGGTGAAGGCAGATCTCCTCTGGACTGGATGGCTTAAGTAGGCCACATCTGTTGAATGCAGCCAAAATATTAATACCCAGATATTGGAAACAGGCCACATGCCCCACTCTTTATGGTGGTGAAATATCCCTGTTGGGCTATTCAAGAATCTAAGAAGCATGGGGCTGAACCTACTGTGCTCCACTTCACCCATAATGAAGATATCACGTTTGGATGGACTGGCTCTTTAAATCTATTACACGGACCAATATTCAAACAAGGTGAATTTTGGCTCTCGGCTATTTGTACCGACATCACATAAAATAAAAGGCTGTTGTCAGGCGGGTATTATTTTTGGAGTAACCGGCAGCATTAACCCGCTCCATGCTTGGCCGGAATTACCTCTCTAATGAGTCCGTTAGCGCTCCAGTTATATAAGCTAATCTTCAGCAAGACTCCAGCATCTGCGGGGGCCTTTGAATCCATCAGTCCCGGTTTCCATACACAGAGAAAAAAGCTTCAGGCATGGAAACGCTTCCAACCAACAGATGAAGCATTATGTTAATATGGGAGAGAAAAACACTCCCTGAGTTACACGGAGATATGGAAATGTGCTTTATTTCATTCTGGGAAGAGCTCCGTGCGTTCTCCTGCAGCACATCGCGCCCACAATCCTATTAAATGCACCAGACTCCTCTTCCGACAAAAAAAATCCTGGTGACAGTGGAGTTGATATTTCCTCGGGTGGTGCAGAGACAAGAAGTTTTTAATGAGCACTCTTGCAGTAAGATCCCCAACCTACTCCAAAGTTGAAACTAAAGAAAGGGGAAAAAACGATAAAAATAAAAAAAAATAGATCATTAAATGATATTTAAAATTCCAGCTTCCATCGGTAGAAGGAAATCAAAGAGATGGATCGATGAGGGGAAAAGGAAAGTAATTAAGAATAAGTTCGAAAAATATAAAAAATGGAATGTCATCATAGTAAACTGGCACTTTAGAATTAAAGGAGACCTGTCAAGATGGAAAGAAGGCAGATGGAAAAAAGATAGATAGATAGATAGATAGATAGATAGATAGATAGATAGATAGATAGATAGATAGATAGATAGATAGATAGATAGATAGATAGATAGATAGATAGATAGATAGATAGATACACTATGTTACCAAAAGTATTAGGACGCCTGCCTTTACACGCACATGAACTTTAATGGCATCCCAGTCTTAGTCCCTAGGGTTCAATATTGAGTTGGCCCACCCTTTGCAGCTATAACAGCTTCAACTCTTCTGGTAAGGCCGTCCACAAGGTTTATATGGGAATGTTTTACCATTCTTCCAGAATTGCATTTGTGAGGTCAGGCACTGATGTTGGATGAGAAGTCCTAGCTCACAGTCTCCGCTCTAATTTATCTCAAAGGTGTTCTATTGGGTTGAAGCCAGGACTCTGTGCAGGCCAGTCAAGTTCCTCCACCCCAAACTGGCACATCCATGTCTTTATGGACCTTGCTTTGTGCACTGGTGCGCAGTCATGTTGGAACAGGAAGGGGCCATCCCCAAACTGTTCCCACAAAGTTGGGAGCATGAAATTGTCCAAAATGTCTTGCTATGCTGACGCCTTAAGAGTTCCCTTTACTGGAACTAAGGGGCCAAGCCCAACCCCTGAAAAACAACCCCCACACCATAATCCCCCCTCCACCAAATGATTTGGACCAGTGCATAAAGCAAGGTCCAGAAAGAAATGGATGAGCGAGTTTGGGGTGAAGGAACTTGACTGGCCCTCACAGAGTCTTGACCTCAACCCGATAGAACACCTTTGGGATGAATTAGAGCAGAGACTGCAAGCCAGGCCTTCTCATTCACATCAGTGCCTGACATCACAAATGTGCTTCTGGAAGAATGGTTAAACATTCCCATAGACACACTCCTAAACTTTGTGGACAGCCTTCCCAGAAGAGTTGAAGCTGTCATAGCTATAAAGGATGGGCCAGCTCAATATTGAACCCTGCAGACTAAGACTGGGATGCCACTAAAGTTCATGTACGTGTAAAGGCAGGCGTCCAAATACTTTTGTTAATATAGTGTAGGTAGATAGAGACATCCCATTCCAAAACCATGGCCATTATGAGGTTGGCCCACTGTTGTGGCTATAGCAGCCTCCACATTTCCGGGAATGATTTCCTTAAAATTTTGGAAGGTATCTGTGGGAATTTGTGCCCATTTATGAGGCCAGATACTGATGTTGGATAAGAAGACATGGCTCACAAATGGCATTCCAATTAATCCAAAAGGAGTTCAGTAGGGTGGAGATCATTTGTGAGGTTAGGTCCTGAATAAGAAGACCTGGCTCACAATTGCTGTTTCAATGCAATCCAAAGGTGTTCAGTAGTGTAGGTACTTTATGTGATCATTTACTGATGTTGGAGGAAAAGACCCAGCTCACAATTGGCATTCCAATTAATTCAAAAGATGTTTGGTAGGGTTGAGATCACATACTGATGTTGGATAGGATGACCTAGATCACAATTGGCATTCCAATGCAATTGAAAGGTGTTTAGTAGGGTTGAGGTAATTTGTGGGGTCAGGTACTGTTGTTGGAAGAGAAGACTTGGCCCACAATTGGTGTTCTAATTTATCCCAAAGGTGTTTAGCAAAGCTGAGGTAATTTATGAGTTCAGGTATTGATGTTGGATGAGAAGACCTGGCTCACAGTTGGCATTCCAATTCACTCCAAAGGTGTTCAGTAGAGTTTAAGTCGTTTGTGAGATCAGGTCCTGATGTTGGAGGAGAAGACCTTTACCGCAGTTGGTGTTCTAATTTATCCCAAAGATGTTCATTAGGGTTGAGGACATTTGTGAGGTCAGGTCCTGATGTTGAAGGAGAAGACCTGGCCCACAGTCTGCATTCTAATTCATCCCGAAAGTGTTGAATAGGGTTGAGATCAGGTACTGATGTTGGATGAGAAGACTCGACTCACAATTGGCATTGAAATTCAGCCCAAAGGTGTTCAGTAGGGTTGATGTAATTAGTGATGTCAGGTACTGATGTTGGAGGAGAACACCTGGCTCACAACTGATGTTTCAATGTATCTTAAAGGTGTTCAGTAGGGTTGAGGGTCTGTGCAGACAACTCAACTAGTCAAACCATGTCTGTAGAAGGCTAGCTTTGTGTGACAGTTCATGTCTCTGATCTCCCAGTGATCTATTTGGACTGCAGTTGTGTCCAGCTGATCATACTTATCCTGATCATTAGCTTGTTACCTCGGCTATTGTCAGTCTATTGCTACCTGTCTCGATCCTGGACTCTGTGCTCAATGTGGCCTTCAGCGTGCTGTCTCTAATACTGCCTGTTGGTCTCACCATCTGGCTGAAGAAATGCATAGCTCTAGCATCTGTCTGCAATCAGCTGTTGCCATTGACAACACAGCAGGTTTTACCCCCTTCGTGACCAGGGCATTTTTTGCTATTTGGCACTGTGCTATTTTAACTGGAAATTGCGCGGTCGTGCAACGCTGTACGCAAATGAAATTTGTATCATCTTTTTTCACACAAATACAGAATACAAAGTCTTTTGGTGGTATTTTATCACCTCTGTGTTTTTTTATTTTTTGAGATTTAAATGAAAAAAGACTAGAAATTAAAAGATATATATATATACTGTATATATAAATATATATATATATAATATTTTTTATTTTCTGCTATAAAACATATCAAGTATGTCCTTGATAGTATGGCGGTCAATCTGACGCTGGCTGGGGGGGGGGGGGGTACACTGACTAACTGACACTGAAATGAATAGTGACACTAGTACAGTGATCAGTGCTAATACTATACACTGTCACTGTACTAATGACACTGGCTGGGAAGGAGTAACATTAAGGGGTTAAATGTGTGCCTAACAATGTTTACGGTGTGTGTTATGTGCTGCTTTACTACGTGATCTTGCTGTTTTTTTTCCCTGCGTTGCAGGGAATAAAAAAAACAGGACCCATAGGGCAGATTTAAAAGGTAGTGGTGTCAAGGCAGAGGACAGGCCAAGGTCACACTTCAACTTCAATGTTTCTAAATGTAAAATAACGCATCTAGGGAAAAAGTACGACCCAGAGAAGAAACCCCTCCCCCCCTTTACATTACCTCACCCCCACCCCCACACTTTCATATCAGAATATTCATTTCCACCCTTCTTTTTCAGTTCAGAAATCCTGTAATAGAACACCTTGATACATAAGCCCCTCGGTTGCCAGCAGGTGAAATTCCTAATTCGGGGTGCCTCTTTAATTCTCTGAATGGCATCCAGGGTCATTGTAGGAGAATGGCGACAGATCTAAATTATGCCTCCTCTGTGCAGTCCTTTTATTTGTTTGCGTCCTAATCAATTTCACTATTATGATCACCCACGGGCTCTGCATCATCACATCGATTTCCAAGGCCAACTTGAGGCGGCTAAACTTACAAAATGGTTTAATTTAGAGGAGAAATAAAGATTTATGGGCCTGACACACACAGCAAGGGAAGAGATGGGAATAAAGGAAAAAAGCCTTGTTTTTTTTCTGAATCTCCGATCGCTGAGAGCGTCCAACTCACTAACGATTTATCGAGGGTCTCCCCCTCCAACCAAAAGTTCACCGGAGTTCGGCCAACATTTGGACACTTGCAGGAAGGGTCTGGGAAGTGGTAATGAGGATCATAAATAATTGGGAACACATGAGGGATAAAAGCCAAAACGTCAGAGCCAGTTCTTGTGTAGGGATGAGCCGAACACCCCCCGGTTCGGTTCGCACCAGAACCCGCGAACGGACCGCAAGTTCGCACGAACGTTAGAACCCCATTGACGTCTATGGGACTCGAACGTTCGAAATCAAAAGTGCTCATTTTAAAGGCTAATTTGCATGGTATTGTCCTAAAAAGGGTTTGGGGACCCGGGTCCTACCCCAGGGGACATGTATCAATGCAAAAAATACTTTTAAAAACGGCCGTTTTTTCGGGAGCAGTGATTTTAATGATGCTTAAAGTAAAAAAAAAAAAGTGAAATATTCCTTTAAATATCGTACCTGGGGGGTGTCTATAGTATGCCTGTAAAGTGACGCGTGTTTCCCATGTTTAGAACAGTCCCTGCACCAAATGTCATTTTTAAAGGAAAAAATCTCATTTAAAACTGCTTGCGGGTTTAATGTCATGTCGGGTCATGGCAATATGGATGAAAATCAGTGAGACAAACGGCATGGGTACCCCCCAGTCCATTACCAGGCCCTTTGGGTCTTGTATGGATATTAAGGGGAACCCCGCACCCAAATTAAAATAAGGAAAGGTCCCTATATACTCTGAACAGCAGTATTCAGGCGGTGCAAACAAGACAGGGACTGTAGGTTTGTTGTTAAGTAGAATCTGTTTGTAATTTTGAACATTTTTAATGTGTTTAGCTCCAGCCAAAAAATCTTTTCTAAGCTTTTTGGAAAACATAGGGAAGGGTTATCACCCCTGTGACATTTGTTTTGCGTCTTTCCTCCTCTTCAGAAGATTTCACCTCACTTTTTTGTCCCAATGAAAAATGTTTTTGGAAAATTTGGGTTTTTTTGTGGAACAAGGATTGGAAAGCATCAGTGGAAAGGAGAAATTGTTTTCCCATATTAACTCTTACAGGAGAAAATTTCCCTTCCTTAGGGGTAGATTTCATCTCACTTCCTGTTGTCTCCTTCCGTTTGCAAGTAGGAGTCGTTTGTAAGTTAGATGTTTGAAAGTAGGGTCCTGCCCTATATACTCAGCAGAAATTTGGGCCTTAGGTGTTGCTGTGGCCAAAACACTGTAAGCCCTCACAGGGCCCTGCTGTGAAATATTAGATCAAGAATTGTAATTACATGCCCCTGTTGAACAGGAGCTGAAAAATTAGGCCTTAGGCACTGGTGCTGGTGCCACAACACTGCAACCCCTCACAGACACTCTAGTTGGAACGCAGGAACGAGCCCTGCTGCAAAGTATTGCATCAAAAATTGTAATTACACGCCCCTGTTAGACAGGGGCAGAAAAATTGGGTCTTAGGCACTGGTGCTGGTGCCACAACACTGCAACCCCTCACAGACACTCTAGTTGAAACGCAGGAACAAGCCCTGCTGCAAAGTATTGCATCAAAAATTGTAATTACACGCCCCTGTTAGACAGGGGCTGAAAAATTGGGTCTTAGGCACTGGTGCTGGTGCCACAACACTGCAACCCCTCACAGACACTCTAGTTGGAATGCAGGAACGAGCCCTGCTGCAAAGTATTACATCAAAAATTGTAATTACACGCCCCTGTTAAACAGGGGCTGAAAAATTGTGCCTTAGGCACTGGTGGTGGCGCCCAGAACCAAAAATGTTCTTACAAGCTATCAGCGTGATGATTGAGGAGGAAGAGGATAATTACTCAGGGATAGTCACTCAGCATCAGCATAGGCAGTCTTTGAAGGGATCTGAGATTTCAAAAAAAATTATTCGGTTACATCTGCATCAGGTGCTTGGTAGCTGGTGGTGATCCAAGACTGATTCATTTTTATGAAGGTCAGCCGATCGACCGAGTCGGTGGACAGACGCACCCTGTGATCGGTTACCACGCCTCCAGCAGCACTGAATGTGCGTTCCGAAAGAACGCTGGATGCAGGACAGGCCAGTAGCTCAATTGCATACTGTGCAAGCTCTGGCCAGTGATCCATCCTCAAGACCCAGTAACCCAGAGGATTTTCGGTGGGAAAGGTGTCCAAGTCTGATCTTGCCCCTAGGTATTCCTGCACCATGTAAAACAGACGCTGGCGATGGTTGCTGGAACCGATCATACCTTGGGGCTGCGGACCAAAAAATTGTCTGAACGCATCGGTCAGACGGCCACCTTCTCCACCGCTCCTTCTTTGACTGACCGAAGCCTCAGCAACACGTTGTCCAGAAACAGGAGTTTGTAACCTCCCAGTCTCTGGGAACGCGTTGCACAGACCTTTCTGCAAGGCCTCCCGAAGATGTTTCATCCTCTGCTCCCTCTGCGATGGCAAGATAAGGTCCGCAACCTTACCCTTGTAACGTGGATCAAGGAGGGTTGCCAGCCAGTATTGGTCCTTCTCCTTGATACCACGAATACGAGGATCCTTACGCAGGCTTTGCAGGATCAGGGAGGCCATGCAGCGTAGGTTTGCTGAGGCATTCGGTCCGGAGTCCTCTGGGTCACTAAGGACAACAACGTCCGCAGCCACCTCCTCCCAGCCACGTACAAGTCCATGTGTTCCTTGGGACTGATCCCTTAAAGACTGCTGATGCTGAGTGCCAGGCTCCACCTCCATACTGACACAATCTTCCTCCTCCTCCTCCTCCTCCTCCTCCTCGTCCTCTTCCTGTGTGATCGGCGGGCACGCAGGAACACTGTCTGGATAAAGGGGGCCTTGAGAGCTAAGGAAGTCCTCCTCTTCCTGCCTCTGTTCTGCCTCAAGTGCCCTGTCCATTATTCCACGCAGCGTGTGCTCCAACAGGTGGACAAGGGGGACAGTGTCACTGATGCATGCACTGTCAGTGCTCACCATCCTCGTGGCCTCCTCGAATGGTGACAGGACAGTGCATGCATCCCTGATCATGGCCCACTGGCGTGGGGAAAAAAAACCAAGGTCCCCTGACCCTGTCCTGGTGCCATAGTCGCACAGGTACTCATTGATGGCCCTCTGCTGCGTGTGCAGCCGCTGCAGCATGGCCAACGTCGAGTTCCACCTGGTGGGCATGTCACAGATTAGGCGGTTCTTGGGCAGGTTAAACTCCTTTTGGAGGTCCGTCAGCCGAGCACTGGCATTATATGACCGGCGGAAATGCACACAGACTTTCCTGGCCTGCCTCAGGACATCCTGTAAGCCCGGGTACCTGCCCAAGAACCGCTGCACCACCAAGTTAAGGACGTGAGCCAAACAGGGCACATGGGTCAGTTGTCCCTGTCGGAGGGCAGAGAGGAGGTTGGTGCCATTGTCGCAAACCACCATTCCTGCCTTAAGTTGGCGTGGCGTCAACCACCTCTGAACCTGCCCCTGCAGAGCTGACAGAACCTCTGCCCCAGTGTGGCTCCTGTCCCCCAAGCACACCAGCTCAAGCACCGCATGGCATCTTTTGGCCTGCGTACTTGCGTAGCCCCTTGAACGCCTACGGAGCACCGCTGGTTCCGAGGAAGAGGCCATGGAGGAAGAAGAAGAGGAGGGGGTGGAGGAGAGAGGTGTGTCACAATCAGCATTTTGGAGGCGTGGTGGCAGAACAACCTCCAACACTACTGCACCTTGTCCTGCATCCTTCCCAGCTGCCAGCAGAGTCACCCAATGCGCCGTGAAACTTAAGTAACGTCCCTGTCCATGCCTGCTGGACCATGAGTCAGCGGTAATATGCACCTTACCGCTGACCGCCCTGTCCAGCGAGGCATGGACATTGCCTTCCACATGCCGGTAGAGAGCCGGAATCGCCTTCCGTGAGAAAAAGTGGCGTTTGGGTACCTGCCACTGAGGAACCGCACATTCCACAAACTCACGGAAGGGGGCAGAGTCTACCAACTGAAAAGGCAGCAGTTGAAGTGCTAGCAATTTTGCCAAGCTAGCATTCAACCGCTGGGCATGTGGATGGCTGGGAGCAAACTTCTTTCGGCGGTGCAGCAGCTGGGGCAGGGAAATTTGCCTGGTACAATCTGACGTCGGTGTACCAAAAGCAGATTGCCCACAAGTACTTGGCTGTGACACACCTAATTCTACACCTTCATTCCTCTCACTGCAGGTCGCAGAGAGGACTGAAGGTCTAGTGGGGTTGGAAATCTCAGCTGATGAGGAGCAAGGAGAGATCGTCTTTGTTCTTTGGTGTGGGTCTTTTAGATACGCTTGCCAACGAACTGCATGGCAGGTCAACATATGTCTGGTCAAGCATGTGGTACCCAAGCGGGAGATGTTTTGGCCACGCGAGATACGCTTGAGACATATGTTGCAAATAGCAGCGGTGCGATCTGATGCACTCGTCTCAAAAAAGGCCCACACCAAAGAACTTTTTGAATAACGCGCAGAGACTGCAGCGCCCTGCACATGTGGAGCTTTGGGGTGTGATGCAGTCAATGTGCTGCCCTTAGGCTGGCCCCTGGAGGGCATCCTGCCTAGTTGGTGATGTGCCACCTCCTCCTCCTCCTCCTCCTCCTCCTCCTCTCTCCTATCAGGCACCCACGTTGAGTCAGTGACCTCATCATCCCCTCCCTCCTCATCACTGGAGCAAACCTGGCAGTATGCTGCAGCAGGGGGAGCATGACTGCCAGATTGCTGTCCTTCTTGGGCACCCCCTCTGTCCGTGCTCATGTTACTGCCTTCATTGAGCTCAGTATCATCATCAGAGCCTTCCAAACGCTGGGCATCCTCCTGGAGCATGTACCCAACACTGTGGTCAAACAGTTCGAGGGAATCCTCATGAGGACATGGTGGAGCTAGGGAAGGAGTCACTGATGACATTGAGCTGAGGGAAGAGGCCGCTGCTTTGCCAGACAAAGCACCCTGGGCATGGGTGAGAGAGGATGAGGAGGATGAGGACGGCTTGGTCATCCACTCGACCAAGTCTTCCGCATGTTGCGGCTCAACACGGCCAGCTGCCGAAAAAAAGGCCAAGCGTGTCCCATGGCCACGTGCTGATGAGGATGCACCGTCTCCACGACCAGCACTAGACACAGAGCCTGCTTGCCCTCTCTTATTGGCTTGTGACTGTCTGCCTCTCCTTCTTGGCCTTCCAGACATACTAATGGCCTGTAGCTGCACTAAGCTGGGATAGAACACCTGTAATTTTCTTCAGGTAGCTTTATATACTGTAACCAGACAAGCCTGCCTGTCAGTAGGAAGATAACAGGAACGGATCTAGCTGAACACTGTGAGCAGGACGTACTGCACTAAATGTATATAGCAGGAACGGATCTAGCTGAACACTGTGAGCAGGACGCACTGCACTGAATGTAAATACCAGGAACGGATCTAGCTGAACACTGTGAGCAGGACGCACTGCACTGAATGTAAATAGCAAGAACGGATCTAGCTGAACACTGTGAGCAGGACGCACTGCACTGAATGTAAATAGTCTAGCTGCCTGACCGTGGTACTAATAGGATCAAAAAGAACACCTGTAATTTTCTTCAGGTAGCTTTATATACTGTAACCAGACAAGCCTGCCTGTCAGTAGGAAGATAACAGGAACGGATCTAGCTGAACACTGTGAGCAGGACGTACTGCACTAAATGTATATAGCAGGAACGGATCTAGCTGAACACTGTGAGCAGGACGCACTGCACTGAATGTAAATAGCAAGAACGGATCTAGCTGAACACTGTGAGCAGGACGCACTGCACTGAATGTAAATAGTCTAGCTGCCTGACCGTGGTACTAATAGGATCAAAAAGAACACCTGTAATTTTCTTAAGGTAGCTTTATATACTGTAACCAGACAAGCCTGCCTGTCAGTAGGAAGATAACAGGAACGGATCTAGCTGAACACTGTGAGCAGGACACACTGTACTAAATGTAAATAGTCTAGCTGCCTGACCGTGGTACTAATAGGATCAAAAAGAACACCTGTAATTTTCTTCAGGTAGCTTTATATACTGTAACCAGACAAGCCTGCCTGTCAGTAGGAAGATAACAGGAACGGATCTAGCTGAACACTGTGAGCAGGACGTACTGCACTAAATGTATATAGCAGGAACGGATCTAGCTGAACACTGTGAGCAGGACGCACTGCACTGAATGTAAATAGCAGGAACGGATCTAGCTGAACACTGTGAGCAGGACGCACTGCACTGAATGTAAATAGCAGGAACGGATCTAGCTGAACACTGTGAGCAGGACGCACTGCACTGAATGTAAATAGCAGGAACGGATCTAGCTGAACACTGTGAGCAGGACGCACTGCACTGAATGTAAATAGCAGGAACGGATCTAGCTGAACACTGTGAGCAGGACGCACTGCACTGAATGTAAATAGCAGGAACGGATCTAGCTGAACACTGTGAGCAGGACGCACTGCACTGAATGTAAATAGCAGGAACGGATCTAGCTGAACACTGTGAGCAGGACGCACTGCACTGAATGTAAATAGCAGGAACGGATCTAGCTGAACACTGTGAGCAGGACGCACTGCACTGAATGTAAACAGCAGGAACGGATGTAGCTAAACACTGTGAGCAGGACGCACTGCACTGAATGTAAATAGCAGGAACGGATCTAGCTGAACACTGTGAGCAGGACGCACTGCACTGAATGTAAATAGCAGGAACGGATGTAGCTGAACACTGTGAGCAGGACGCACTGCACTAAATGTAAATACCAGGAACGGATCTAGCTGAACACTGTGAGCAGGACGCACTGCACTGAATGTAAATAGCAGGAACGGATCTAGCTGAACACTGTGAGCAGCACGCACTGCACTGAATGTAAATAGCAGGAACGGATCTAGCTGAACACTGTGAGCAGCACGCACTGCACTGAATGTAAATAGCAGGAACGGATCTAGCTGAACACTGTGAGCAGGACGCACTGCACTGAATGTAAATAGCAGGAACGGATCTAGCTGAACACTGTGAGCAGGACGCACTGCACTGAATGTAAATAGCAGGAACGGATCTAGCTGAACACTGTGAGCAGGACGCACTGCACTGAATGTAAATAGCAGGAACGGATCTAGCTGAACACTGTGAGCAGGACGCACTGCACTGAATGTAAATAGCAGGAACGGATCTAGCTGAACACTGTGAGCAGGACACACTGCACTAAATGTAAATAGTCTAGATAGAAGATAACAGGAACGGATCTAGCTAAACTGAATACAGTGTATATATATATATGCAACACCTGGGATGCATATATATACACAATACACTGTAAGTGCAGCTAACTGACTGACTGTTCTGCCTAATCTATCTAACTCAAATCAAATGACACTGTCTCTCTCTCTCTCTATCTCTCAGCACACCGGAACACACACTACACAGGGCCGCCGTGCAGGCGGCCTTATATAGTGTGGGGTGTGTACTAAATCCCCTGAGCCATAATTGGCCAAAGCCACCCTGGCTTTGGCCAATTACAGCTCTCTCTACTGACGGCGCTGTGATTGGCCAAGCATGCGGGTCATAGTGCATGCTTGGCCAATCATCAGCCAGCAATGCACTGCGATGCCGCAGTGAATTATGGGCCGTGACGCGCCACACGAATTTGGCGCGAACGGCCCATATCGTTCGCAATTCGACGGACGGTCGAACAGCCGATGTTCGAGTCGAACATGGGTTCGACTCGAACACGAAGCTCATCCCTATTCTTGTGTCTGGAATGGCTAGCCGAGGTTTTGGATCGTAAAACTCACATGGGTTAGTTATGGCGGCAATCAAACAATCAAATGGGGATTAAACTGGGATTTTTTTCTCTCAAAGTAATTAACAATAACAAGAGATGAATTTGGGGGGGGGACTATAAACTGCTAATGTCATTTGGTGAGAATGCTTAGGCCAAGTAGGCACTACCACATAGCAGTACAGACTGCAGAATGGCAGAGAGCCAAGGGGCCCTTGACTGGGAGATTTGATTTGTTCTGTGGGGGAGGAGGATTTTTGTTGTGAGGAAAGTGAGGGGAAGGTGTTTTTGCGGGGGCCTTAAGGAGATTTTCCAAGTATTTGACACCTTCACAAAACATGACTTAGTACTTGGTGGCAAAACCCTTGTTGGCAATCACAGAGGTCAGACGTTTCTTGTAGTTGGCCCACCAGGTTTGCACACATCTCAGGAGGGATTTTGTCCCACTCCTCTCTACAGATCCTCTCCAAGTCATTAAGGTTTTTGAGGCTGACGTTTGGTAACTCAAACTTTCAGCTCCTTCCACATATTTTCTATGGGATTAAGGTCTGGAGACTGGCTAGACAACTCCAGGACCTTAATGTGCTTCTTCTTGAGATACTCCTGTTGCCTTGGCCGTGTGTTTTGGCTCATTGTCATGTTGGAATACCCATCCACCACCCATTTTCAATGCCCAGGCTGAAGGAAGGAGGCTCTCACCCAAGATTTGATGGTACATGGCGCTTTCCATCATTCCTTTGATGCGGTGAAGTTGTCCTGTCCCCTTAGCAAAAAAACACCCCCCAAGCATAATGTTTCCACCTTCATGTTTGACAGTGAGGAGGGTGTTCTTGGGGTCATAGGGAGCATTCCTCCTCCTCAAAAAACGGCGAGTTGAGTTGATGCCAAAGAGCTTGATTTTGGTCTCATCTGACCACAACACTTTCACCCAGTTCTCCTCTGAATCATTCAGATGTTCATTAGCAAACTTCAGACGGGCCTGTACATGTGTTTTCTTGAGCAGGGGGACCTTGCGGGCGCTTCAGGATTTCAGTCCTTCACGGCGTAGTGTGTGAGCAATTGTTTTCTTGGTGACTATGGTCCCAGCTGCCTCGAGATCATTGACAAGATTCTCCCGTGTAGTTCTGGGCTGATTCCTCACTGTTCTCATGATCATTGAAACTCCACAAGGTGAGACCTTGCATGGAGCCTCAGACCAAGGGAGATTGACAGTTATTTTGTTTCTTCCATTTGCGAATAATCGGACCAACTGTTGTCACCCTCTCACCAAGCTGCTTGGGGATGGTCTTGTAGCCCATTCCAGCCTTGTGTAGGTCTACAATCTTTGACATCCTTGGACAGATCTTTGGCCTTGGCCATGGTGGAGAGATTGGAATCTGATTGATTAATTGCTTCTGTGGACAGGTGTCAAGCTGAGATTAGGAGCACTCCCTTTAAGAGAGTGCTTCTAATCTCAGCTCATTACCTGTATAGAAGCCACATGGGAGCCAGAAATCTTGCTGATTGAAAGAGGATCAAATACTTATTTCACTCATTAAAATGCCAATCAATTTATGACTTTTTTGAAATGCGTTTTTCTCGTTATTTTTGCTTTAATTCTGTCTCTCACTGTTAAAATAAACCGACCATTAAAATTATAGACTGATCATTTCTTTGTCAGTGGGCAAACCTACAAAATCAGCAGGGGATTGAATACTTTTTCTCTCACTGTATATACTACTGCAATATACAGTAGAGCTTATAATGTGCAATGGTCAGGAGTATGTAATGTACAGTGTGCATTACATCTACTTTCTAAGGGAAGGTTCACCTTACTGTAAATAATGTGCAATTTTAATGTACTCTTTCCTTAAGAAAGCATTTACCTCCTGATTATTTCTGTCCCAATCACCCTACAGACGTTGGATACTCTACAATCCGGTACGCCTCGTCCCATCACTCCACAAGTGATTGCACAGAATAGCAGAGAGCCAATGTAAATATGATATTTATACGACTGTCTGGCAGCCCTTGTTTGTTGGATATCAATACAACACATTTATCTTCCCATATAAGAGGTCTGGGAACACTTTAAAAATACTAGAATCATGAGCTCAGGGGGGAAAAAAAAATTGCATAATGCATTATAAAGCCTGATTGTCGAGCCTACACTGTAAGCGGTGGCTATTCACCGTAATTCTGTCTTTACACTCCAATTACAGACAAAAAAAACATAATAAAAGAGGACGCGGGAGAAAACAGGAAGAAAGGGACCTATAATTTGTTCTAATAATGTTGCAATTGTCCGCTCGCTTTTATTCCTGGTGCATCTATTATTTAAATCGCATTTCCTGCAATTATTAAAGGGAAATAAGAGTGAAGAGAGGGAAAAAGTGGGGGGTCAATGAGCCACCATTTAAACCTGTTGCTTAGCAGCCCTGGAGAGGGTGGAAGAGTATCTGGTGCGGCTTCGTTGCTATGTTGTGTAGATAGACAATTAGATAGATATGGAATGTGTTTGGTGTTGGTTTTCTCACATTACTGGCTAAGTTAAAGCAAGCATCGCTAAGTACCAAAACTGTGAAAAAGGTAGGAAATAGGATTATGATTTAAAAAAAAAACTCCTCTCTTTTTTTTTTTAAATTTAATTATAACTATATATATATTTATATATATATATATATATATAATATATATATATATATATATATATATATATATATATATATATATATGCACCAGGAAATATCTATCTATTTATCTATCTATCTATCTATCTATCTATCTATCTATCTATCTATCTATCTATCTATCTATCTATCTATCTATCTATCTATCTATCTATCTATATACATATATATATATATATATATACATACACTGTGTATATATCTATATCTAGATATACATATATATATATATATACATGTATATATGTATAGAGAGAGAGTGAGAGAGAGAGAGAGAGTGAGAGAGATAGATATATCTAGATATATCTATATAGATATAGACAGGGCTTTTTTTCAGTGGGAACGTGGGGGAACGCAGTTCTGGCACCTCCGGCACTGAATGTATGTAATAGCAAGGGGTGTGGGGTGTGCTGGAGCGTCTATTGATATTGGCTGCTGGGGATCTATTGTCACTGGTGGGGATCTGATTTTGTGTGAGGGTCTATTGTTGCTGATGGGGAATCTATTGTTGCTGGGGGGGGTCTTATGTTGCTGGAAGGGATCTACTGTTGAGGGAGAGGTCTATTGTTGCTGGCTGCTGGAGGATCTATTGATGCTGGCTGCTGGGAGATCTGTTGTTGCTGCTGGGGGGGTGTCTAATATTGCTTGTGTGGATATTTTGTTGTGGGAGGGCACCGGTTCCTACACATGCCACTCCCACCGGTGCCCTATTGCTGTGCAGCTCCCCGGGCTGCTGTGTGCTCTCCTGCCCCCCCCCCCTCAACAATGAGACATCAGGGATCTGTTTGGACCCCTGATATTTCACCAAGGCCACCAATGGAGATCCTAAAAATTATAAAAAATAAAATTGTATAAAAAAAATATATATATAAAAACAAAATGAAACCACACAAATAAAAAACTACTGACACCAGTGGCGGAACAACCAGGGTCAAAAAGGTTGCACTTGCAACTGCGCTCTGACGTTCCACCACCATGGGGGGACCTCAAGACAGCAGGAAGATGGCCCACTGCAGGACCATAATAAAGGGTCTCACGATGTGAGTAAAGGGCCCCAGGATCAGTGGGAGGGCCCCCGGCCTGGGCCAGGGAGGCCCTTCATGATTTCTTGCACTGGGGCCCTGAAGGTTCTAGTTACGCCTCTGATCTTGGAGAACAAATCACAGATCTTCTGTGGATGTCGGCTGCCTCAAATCTTTCTGCCTCTTCATGTAATCCCATACAGACTCCATGATGTTAGGATCAGGGCTCTGTAGGGGCCAAACCATCACTTCCAGGACTTGTTTTTCTTTACACTGGAGATAGTTCTTAATGATATTGGCTGCATGTTTGGGGTGGTTGTCCTGCTACAGAATAAACCTGGGGCCAATCATACTCCTTCCTGATGGTATGCAATAATGGATGAGTATCTGCCTATTTTTCTCAGCATTGGGGACACCATTGATCCTGACCAAATCTCCAACTCCATTGGCAGGAATGCAGCCCCAGTCTTGAAAAGAACCTCCACCATGCTTCACAGTTGCCTGCAGACACTCATTATTGTACGGCTCTCCAGCCCTTCGCCTACAAACTGCTTCCTGCTACAGCCAAATATTTCAAATTTTCACTCATCATCACAGAGCACCTTTTGCCATTTTTCTGCACCCCAGTTTCTATGTTTTTGTGGATAGGACATTGAAACAAGGCTAAGCGACTCAACTACGCCTGAAGACATAGGATCTGGGGTGCAGAAAAACAGCAGCAGGTGCTCTGGATTGAAGTCAAAATGTGAAATATTTGGCTGTAGCAGGAGGCAGGTTCTTTGCAAAAGGTGGGTCTGTCTAATGCCCCGTACACACGGTCGGATTTTCCAAAGGAGAATGTGTGATAGGACCTTGTTGTCGGAAATTCCGACCGTGTGTAGGCTCCATCACACATTTTCCATCGGATTTTCCGACACACAAAGTTTGAGAGCAGGCTATAAAATTTTCCGACAACAAAATCCGTTGTCGGAAATTCCGATCGTGTGTACACAAATCCGACGGACAAAGTGCCACGCATGCTCAGAATAAATAAAGAGATGAAAGCTATTGGCCACTGCCCCGTTTATAGTCCCGACGTACGTGTTTTACATCACCGCGTTCAGAATGATCGGATTTTCCGACAACTTTGTGTGACTGTGTGTATGCAAGACAAGTTTGAGCCAACATCCGCTGGAAAAAATCCTAGGATTTTGTTGTGCTTACCCCTGCAGAATTAGCTGATGATGGGTCCAATGTTCTGCCACGACTCTCTTAACTGCTCGATCCCCTCCAATACACCTGGTTGTAGACTGAAAGCCATTTACACCTGTGTGACTTAAGAATTAGTAAGCCACCACTCTATAATAATGCACAGAAATTAGTAGATCACAACAACTTGGAGGTAAATTAATGAAATCTATTAAGGCAATGCAAATAAACAATAGATAAATCAATACACATGTAATTACACAGCCTAATTACATTATACAAAGAGCATTATAAGGGGGGAACAGTCAAAGAACCACTAAGTGACACTCAAAAGACTGTTGTAAAGTTAAACTGAACACAACAGGTGCAACTAGAGGATCTAGAACTGCATCAACTAGCTCAACAGAACAATAGGGTCCATGTGTGTGCATAATGCACAAAACCCCAGCAGCAGGTGAGAGTATGTGTTCCTAGGTACCTCTTGAAGTTGGCAGAAAATACCTGACGCCTAATTTTTAGCATTAGTTGGCTTTTGGTGGGGCCCTTCTTTAGGTAGTGCACTGTCTCTTTAAGAGTGTTAGTGGTGAATATAGATCAGTCTTTATGGCATTAACTGTGTGTGGCAGGAGTTTAACATGTGTAGTTTAGCTCACCACTCCTGACCAGGATGGTGCAGCTCTCCTTTAGGAAGTACAATTCCCATAGTTCACATCAACAGGGTTTAAAGTCCCCACCTGCTCCATGGGGACCAGCAGCATAAAGCTCCTCTGAAAAGTGTATCCTACTCCACCTTGCACTTCATGGAGAGCTGCTGACTGCTTCCTGCCCATTTCATCCCTCTCTTGCAGGCGGTTTAGCCCTTACAGGACCAAGCTGCTCATAGTCAGGGTTCCCACCTCTTCCCACCCAAAATCTCTGTAGGCCTCTCAATTCCAGGATCCATTTCAGAACTTAACAGTCCCTGGGGAAACTGTAAATCAGTTTTCCCTCTTACCTGGATCACCCTTGAACCCTTCACCCTGCATGGGTGAGAACCCCCGAGACCCCCATCTGTCTCCTGTTGTCCCCTTAAAGGCACCACAACCCAAACAATGGGGATACATACTTCCCATTCAGGCTGGCATCTGAACTTGGTAATGTACCTGACATGACTAATATTTTTGGTCATCCTTGTTCTTCTCCATTGGGGAAAGGTGTTAGAATGTTAACATTTAAAATGAAAAAGTAAGGGCTCATTTCTACTTGCTTCGACTTTAACACACCTTAAAGCGCCTTCCGCTTCAACATGCTTTTTTTATGCTTCTGTGATGCTTTGGTTATGCTTTTTTGAAGCTTTAATGGAGCTTGGGAAATTACATATGTGTGTTGATTTTCTATTAGTTTTAAAAAAAAGGCCCAGTAGAACACCAGCTTAGTAGTACCCCCACTCAGCAGATCACCAGCTTAGTAGTACCCCCACTCAGCAGATCCCCAGCTTATTAGTACCCTTGTTCAGCAGATACCCAACTTATTAGATCCCCTGCTTAGTAGTACACCTAGCTCTGCTGATGCCCCACTCAGTAGTACCCCCAGCTCTGCTGATCCTCTGGTTTGCTGATCCTCCTCTCTCTCTCCAGTCCCCGCTCACCTTCCACTATATTGCTCCCATGCTGCTCTCCAAGTGTAACATCCTCTAGTTTCTCCTACTCTGGTCCCTCATCTCTGCTGATCCTCTGCTGTTTAGTTCTGTCTCTTTGGTCCCTGCTCACCTTCTGCTATAACATTCCCTTGTTGCAAGCCATGTGTGCTGTCTGCTAGTTGCCCTACTGCAGTCTGGACCCTGCTCACCTTTCTGCTGCCCCTTGCTGTACACCAGGTGTGATGTCTGCACCAGATCTTTCTAGAATATACACATATGATCCGGAAGTGACTGCCGATGACGTCTTTCTGGTTCACTTGTTGGTTTCCCAGTGCATACTGGGATATCTCATACCTGCACAACCACCAAAACAAAGTGAAGCTATCGCTGAATAAAAGGCCCTCAAAAGCTTCAGGTGCTGTTAGATAGCATTGTCATAGGCTTCTATGGAAGCTTTGGAGATGCTTTCAAGTGCCAAGAAAGTGACATGGGGTATAATTTTTGAAGCAAAGCAAATACAACGTGTGAACATTACTGTAAGGTAACCATTTTGGTGATGGGAGCTTTGATTGGCATTCAGAATGCTTCAAAAAAAAAAAAAAAAAAGCGTGTCCAATGTCACATTTTAAAGAAAGTGTAAATGATCCCAGGAACATAAAGATTGAAATATCGGATTTTTTTTCTTTCTCCAAATAAAATTTTTAAAAGGTACTCTTCTCTAAAATGTTGTGTTTTAATAATCGATGGCCTCCAGAGAACAGGTGAACTTTAAATCTTTCTGCTCTCTCATCATTTCCCGTAGACTGGGCATCAAACCGCGCCTCCTGCTTCCATTCACACAACCCCACCCCATCCTGTGCTGCAATTGAATTATCATTCCATTAGATAAACACAACATAGCATATTGTCATTATGTGAGCAGCAATGGAGTTAGGAGCATTACTCTGGAATAGAGGAGCCCCTAATTCAATGAACGGAGAAGCTGCGGGCACATTTGTTGCGTGTCAGTTTTGTCTCGTGTGCCGAAGTAAAATGTATTAGGATCCAACTTGGAATATTCCATTGACGGGTGACGGATCCCAAAGCAGGTATTCAATTATAAACTGATCTCCGAGACCCCGAGGGAGGAACAAAGGAGAAAAGATTTCCAGCTCTTTAACCACCTCAATACCGCGCCAATTCTGAGACTTCTCACATACATGTAAAAATCTACTTTTTCTTGCAAGAAAATGATTTAGAACCCCCAAACATTATATATATATATATATATATATATATATATATATATATATATATATATATATATATATATATATATATATATATATATATATATATATATATATATATTTAGTGGGGACGGAATGTATTCACTCTTTGTTATATTGCAGTCATTTGCTAAAATCATTTAAGTTAAGTTTTTCCTCATTAATGTACACACAGCACCCCATATTGTACACACAGCACCCCATATTGTACACACAGCACCCCATATTGACAGAAAAACACAGAATTGTTGACATTTTTGCAGATTTATTAAAAAAGAAAAACTAAAAAATATCACATGGTCCTAAGTATTCAGACCCTTTGCTGTGACACTCATATATTTAACTCAGGTGCTGTCCATTTCTTCTGATCATCCTTGAGATGGTTCTACACCTTCATTTGAGTCCAGCTGTGTTTGATTATATTGATTGGACTTGATTAGGAAAGCCACACACCTGTCTATATAAGACCTTACAGCTCACAGTGCATGTCAGAGCAAATGAGAATCATGAGGTCAAAGGAACTGCCTGAAGAGCTCAGAGACAGAATTGTGGCAAGGCACAGATCTGGCCAAGGTTACAAAAAAATTTCTGCTGCACTTAAGGTTCCTAAGAGCACAGTGGCCTCCATAATCCTTAAATGGAAGACGTTTGGGATGACCAGAACCCTTCCTAGAGCTGGCCGTCCGGCCAACCTGATCTATCGGGGGGAGAAGTGCCTTGGTGAGAGAGGTAAAGAAAAACTCAAAAATCACTGTGGCTGAGCTCCATAGATGCAGCCGGGAGATGGGAGAAAGTTGTAGAAAGTCAACCATCACTGCAGCCCTCCACCAGTCGGGGCTTTATGGCAGAGTGGCCCGACGGAAGCCTCTCCTCAGTGCAAGACACATGAAAGCCCGCATGGAGTTTGCTAAGAAAACACCTGAAGGACTCCAAGATGGTGAGAAATAAGATTCTATGGTCTGATGAGACCAAGATAGAACTTTTTGGCCTTAATTCTAAGCAGTATGTGTGGAGAAAACCAGACACTGCTCATCACCTGTCCAATACAGTCCCAACAGTGAAACATGGTGGTGGCAGCATCATGCTGTGGGGGTGTTTTTCAGCTGCAGGGACAGGATGACTGGTTGCAATCGAGGGAAAGATGAATGCGGCCAAGTACAGGGATATCCTGGACGAAAACCTTCTCCAGAGTGCTCAGGACCTCAGACTGGGCCAAAGGTTTACCTTCCAACAAGACAATGACCCTAAGCACACAGCTAAAATAACG
Source organism: Lithobates clamitans (assembly GCA_037952925.1). Lineage (NCBI taxonomy): Eukaryota > Metazoa > Chordata > Amphibia > Anura > Ranidae > Lithobates > Lithobates clamitans. The sequence continues at coordinate 211,940 of JBBGZY010001290.1, forward strand.
AAGCAGTGGCTTCACAACAACTCAGTGACTGTTCTTGAATGGCCCAGCCAGAGCCCTGACTTAAACCCAATTGAGCATCTCTGGTGAGGCCTAAAAATGGCCGTCCACCAACGTTTACCATCCAACCTGACAGAACTGGAGAGGATCTGCAAGGAGGAATGGCAGAGGATCCCCAAATCCAGGTGTGAAAAACTTGTTGCATCTTTCCCAAAAGGACTCATGGCTGTATTACATCAAAAGGGGCTTCTACTAAATACTGAGCAAAGGGTCTGAATACTTAGGACCATGTGATATTTCAGTTTTTCTTTTTTAATAAATCTGCAAAAATGTCAACAATTCTGTGTTTTTCTGTCAATATGGGGTGCTGTGTGTACAATATGGGGTGCTGTGTGTACAATATGGGGTGCTGTGTGTACATTAATGAGGAAAAAAATGAAAAATGAACTTAAATGATTTTAGCAAATGGCTGCAATATAACAAAGAGTAAAAAATTGAAGGGGGTCTGAATACTTTCCGTCCCCACTGTATATATATATATATATATATATATATATATATATATATATATACACACACACACACACATATATATATAGATATATAAATATATATATATATATTTTTTTTTAGCAGAGGCCCTATAGAATAAAATGATGGGTGTTGCAATTTTTTATGTCACACGGTATTTGCGCAGCGGTTTTTTAAACGCATTTAAAAAAAAAAAAAAACACACTTTAATGAATTAAAAAAACCAAACTTTGATATTTACACCATTTTTTTGTATAATGTGAAAGGTGATGTTATGCCGAGCAAATAGATACTAAACATGTTACACTTTAAATTTGCATCTCTCCGAGGAATGTTGGAAAACTTTGGTGCTTAAAATTCTCCATAGGCGACGCTTTAATCGCCTTTACAGGTTACCAGTTTAGAGTTACACAGGAGATCTGGTGCTAGAATTATTGTGTAAAATATTGAAATAAAGGATTTGGCTCTATACATGTTCATAAAAAAACTTTAAACAAAGAATAAATATACAATGCATCAAACCTAAATGTGCACACTAATGAAATAAACTGTGATAATAGCAAGCAAAAAGTCCATAAGTGATAAATCCAAACACCAAATCGAAATGCTCTGAGATAAAACTTCTAGTTCTTCCACCACGACTGCTCAGTATGAAGGTGGCCACTCACCAGAGACTTTTGACCCCTTTTTACATGACGTTCAAAAAACACTTTTGGTACACCAAATTGGTTCCGCTAATAGCATAAATCCACTCCAATGGCAACTCACGATGGAACTAGGATGTAAAAAAATGACTCCACAGGAGACACGGATAAAAGTCTCATCGTGTAGTAATTTGGTAATAGTGTAGTAATTTTCAACAAAGTAAAATAAAACAGCAGCAATAATAGCAGTTACACTCACATGTTGAAGTGCCCGGCCTGGCGCTAGGTGTAATCAGCGTGTGTGAGTCAGCTAATCCCCTGGGGATGGCGTGCGTTCCACGTCTCGCTCCGGAGGGCAAGTATGGGGTATCAAGTTAGGACCCGGAAGTGACGGATCCTCCGCTCTGACATATGTTTTGCCGTGATTGGCGTCTTCAGGAAGTGACGTAACGCCGCTTCCTGCTTGCTTTTATGTGAATGGGAAGGCTGCTGTTGGTGAGGCTCCTCCAAAATGGAGGAGAGGATGAAAATGTAATGTGCATGCCAGAACAAGTTGTTAGTCATTGCCATTTCTAAGGCCTCCATGAGGAATTTTCTTTGGGGGGGTTTTAAGGTCGGAATACTTCTTCAATGCCCATAACACGGCATTGAGGGCATCCTGCTGTATAATGTTGGTGTATAGGGATTCAACATCCACTGTGACCGATAACGTGCCCTCTCCTATCACCCCTAATCCTAATAATAAGGTCCTTGCTATCCTTTAGATATGCTTTACCCCTAGTGGCTATAGGCTGCAAAAAAATATCGATATATTTGCCTTACCGAGAGTAAAGGGAATCTATCCCACCGACCATCGGTCTGCCTGGGGGAGTAAACCTATTCTTATGTATCTTGGGAATTTGATAGATAACCAGGGTTTTTGGGACTCTGGGAAATAAGTATTTTGCTTCTTTTTTATTAAGTATACCTTTTGAAGACCCTTTAGCTATCAGCTTGGATAGGAGAGCTTTTCGTTTACCCGTTGGATCACCTCAAAGTTTTTTGTAGGTAGCTGTATCCTGTACTATTCATTGCAGTTCTGCAATATAATCCTCCTTTTTTTTTAGGATAACCAAACCTCCCCCTAGAATTATTGCTTTCACTCTGACGTTCGCGACAATATCTCACATGTGTGGTGTAATTACGGTGCGTGTGAGAGTAACGTATGCGCATAAGCATTGGGGGGGCGGGGTGCTTTAAATTTTATTATTATTATTAATTGTATACAAAACTTTTTTTTTAACACTTTTTTAATTAACTTCATTGCTATCACAAGGGATGAACAACATCTCTTGTGACAGCATGGGCCGGGACAGGTCCTCTTTATGGAGATCTGGGGTCCATTATTATTATTATTATACAGGATTTGTATAGTGCCAACAGTTTGCGCAGCGCTTTACAACATGAGGGCAGACAGTACAGTTACAATACAATTCAATACAGGTGGAATCAGAGGGCCCTCCTCGTTAGAGCTTACTATTATGCCCCAAATCTCTCCTCTGGCCTCCAATGCAGCCGATCGGACACAGATCGGTCTGATCGCCCGCTTTCCTGGCCAGGTAAACAAAGAGGCGGAACCGGAAGTGACGGCATACTCATCTCTCCCGGTTTCAGGGATCATAGAGAGAGAGAAACGTCAGTTCTGTTCCGTTCGGTCATCGCCGCTGGCCACAGCGTTCCCGGGCTCCACGATTGGATGGTAGAGCCCGGGATAGGCGGCGGTGGGAAGGGGTTGGGACCTTCTTCCGCCACCTGCAGAAGTGATCAGGTGGCTATTTAACCACTCAAATCACTTCTGCTAGAAACCGAATCGCCGGCTCAAAAAATGTCATACTGGGATGATGCCTGTA